>VMDR010014711.1:0-23177 GCA_007922815.1 Macrotus californicus | reverse complement strand
TTTTTTTTTTTTAATTTACAAGCAAAAATGTGCAAAATGGTTTAGATTGAGGTTTAGGAAGACAATCTAGTATAAATGTATAGAAAGCAAAGAAATATTCAACATCACATCCATCCTTTGGGATAGTAATATTTAGTCCTGACTTGCCTTTTTAGTTTCTTCATTATCAGAAACAAATTTTCTTATAGTTAATCAATAAACATCTCCCCTGTCCCGTTATGTGCAAGGTAACTAACTGTACTAGACAAAAGCATTCTATCTTGGCAAGTCAAGATTCGTTCACTGAAATAAATTCTAAACTTTATTCTTTATCTCTCAACTTTAAAAATGACATCAGTTTGATATTGCTGTCTTATGTGATGTGGCTCTTCAGTTACATGTGGAGAATATGGGAACCAGTGTATCCTCACTTTATCATTTTGGAACGGTCATTATGTGGGTAAATTAGGAAATATGAAGAAACCCACAGAAAATAAAAGATGTAAAAGATATATTTTAAACCTAACCAAGTTCATTGACACTGCAGACATTCTCTCTGATAAATTCATCTGGATTGCCAGCTTCAAAGGGTCCTGGGGCCTAAATCTCGAATCTGCATGAAGAAGCAAATGGAGATCTACTCTTGTGGTCCCACCCGGAGACTCTCCAGCAAAGAGAGAATTTCTCTTCACGGCCCAGGAACCCTTCTCTGTGCGTAAAGCAAAGCCCTCCTTCCCAGCCTCTCAAGGACGTCCTGAGAGAATTTGCTTCTCTGCACATTGGTCCTCTTGCTCTTTTCCACAGGAAGTGTGGCCAATTTGACGTCATGGGAGCATGACCTACACAGGGTCTCATTTATCAGGACTAGGGTGATTGCGTTCAAAAGGCAGGGTTAGTATCTCTGATCAATAATTTCGCTCATCTGTTATCGACCAGGTTTGAGGGCCAGGCCCGTGATTCTCCTTGCAAGTTGGTCACTGTCCTCAGAGTCAGTGGAAAGGGCCCCAAACTCTAGGATTGAGAGCAAGTAGTAGAAAGCCACACTTAGCTTTCGTTTTTAGCAAAGTCCTTTCATATACAGGGGTGGGCAGAAATAGGTGTGCAGTTGTTCAGATGGAAAAAGGCAGGCGGGTCATGATTATTACAAGAGCATCATTAGCTCAATGTCACAGTGGCACGGCACACTAGGCGCAATCTCGTAAGTGCTCCAGTTGCCAGCCTTCACTACTTACGCTTTCTGGGAGTCTCCTTGCCATACTCAAGCACGCTCTGGACAGAGTTCTTTCTAAACCTACTTTTTGGCCCACCCCTGCATATTGAAGGACTTTGCTAAGAACAAAAGCAAAAGTGTGTCCCAAACCCCTACACTTTGGGAGTTACTGGGATTCCATTAATTAAGCTGACACTTTGGTCTCTATTCCCTATTTTGCTCCTTACGTCTGTTCTCTACCGAAGCAGTCTAGCATCATGGCTAACTAAGAACACAAGCTCTGGCATTGACCTTCCCAACCTCATCACTTACTAGCTCTGTGATTTAGACATGTTTCTTATTGTCTGTGTGCCAGTTCTTTTGGCTATAAAATGGCACCATCATTCTCAACTCCTGTTATTTTTACTGAATAAAACTTGGGGAAGAGGATAGATGGGTGATTGGCTCTTGAATATTTCTCTCCTTCTGTATGCGAGAGGGATCCAACGTCCTTTGTCTAAAGGAGCTAGACTTACTGAAGTCATGGCTATTCAATCAAAAGACTAAATATTTTTAAAATGACGTATAACGTATAAACTTTTTAGAGTAAAACCCCAGTTAGCAAAACCACAAAATCTCTCTGTTTTCCCAGATCTGACCTGTTTGTTTCTATTACCTTAACTACCAAAAAACTCTTTCTACTTAAATGTTCACGATTCATCTTTTTCTCCCCATTGGTGGATGTGGGAAAAGAATGGTCTTTAATTAAAACTAAGTGAAAATCCCTTTCCTATAGGCTCACTCAACAATGCCACGTTCATTTCTCAAGCAGTATTTGAGAGTCCCATTAAGCAAAAAGTCCCATTAGGTTCAGCTGAAGCTTTCTGAGCACAGCTAGGATTACCGCTGATATTCAGAGCTGCTGCTGCTGCTGCTGCTGCTTCTGCTTCTGCTCACGACCTTCCAGCACCCTGAGTCCTATAAGACCGAGGGAAAATAACCAAAGAAGGAAAGAGAGCATTAATGCCCACTTCCCCCTGGCCAAGCCTGAGAGCCAGGCTCCTAGCACCTGGAAGGGCTGGGATCACCAGGGCTGGACCCCTGCAATTGTAATGAATATAACTTATTCAATAGCTCCTCTGAGTACATTGCTTTACATAATTAATATAAAAATAACTGTAATTATCATATCTATTTTTAGATGAGGTCAAAGGGATTTAGGATTCGCCAACATAACTAGGACTCAGATCTCTCATTCAAAGCTTAAGCTGCTTCCCATCACACTGAGAAGGTGCCCATGCCTTGTACGTGCCTGCTTTCTGGAACCATGAGGAAGGTACTGAATGCAGGTCCCCACTTCCAGGTGAGAGAGTTCAGAGTCGCGGTCCAGAGGGTGTGCTCTGGACCCAGAAGGCCTGGGTTTGAATCCCGTGGGCTATGCAATCTGATAGATTTTCCCTAATAGCTCTTTGCCACATGTTCTCATCTATCAAGTGTGGACAATGATCATAGCAAGCCCATGAGAATGCTGTGAGGACTGCGTGAATGAGCACACACATGGAATGTGCTGAGACAAGCACAGAGAAGAGTACGTGCACTGGAGACCAGCCTGGCTGTCATCTCCTACCTCTGACCAGTGCAGATGTGCTGACAGGAAGGTCATCGCTGTGCCAATCTGTCTTCATTCTGTTGGGCTCTATTATTCTCTTTTTAGCACACACGTTCACATGCACATGCGCACACACATACACACTCATACCCTTTCATCCACAAGGCCAAATTTAGACCGTGGGTCCGTATTTCTGGTAGAATAGTTATTTCTGACTATGAATTCCTACATTAATGTAAGTAGAACCCACATCTCTGAACGCATCCTGAAGGCACTGCATGAGAGTCAGCACCCTTGCATTTGGAAACAGGCATGCCTTAGCTTTGTCACTAACCTGCCAGGCACACTTTCCCTCTGAGCCTCAGTGCTCTCCCGCCTAAAATGGGATGCTACTCACTTCACAGGGTTATAAGCATTAAAAGGGAAAAGCATGCAAAATACCCAAAGTGCACACTAAATGCAAGAGGGACTGTTAAAATTATCTAATTTTACCCTTTCATTTTTCTTGAAAGTTTGCCAAAATAGTAGTTCTGATTCTTTCAAAGCCCCTGTAAAGTCACACACTGTAAGGCAGCTCTTTGTCAAATTAGGTAACCAGGTCTGATCGTTACTTTCTGGTTGTTTCATAAAACTTGAAAAACATGCACATCTAACTGTTCCCACAGGGAGTCCATTTGAAGGCATCCATCACATCAGAGACTTTTCCCACATTTTGGTACCCTGTGGCTGTGGAGGGAGATATGCTGACTTTGTGCTATGTGGAAGTACAGTTTGTGTCTTGAAAGAAAGCATGTGTTTCTTGTCTGCATAAATGTGGTAGTTTGAGTATGTGTGTGTGTGTAACATCTAAACATTTAAGGATTGTGGCATTTTAGTGACCTAGCTTAATAGCATTTCTCTTTGTTTACAAAGGACAAGTTTTTTCCGGAAGTTGGAAGAAGTGCTAAATGATGGACTGTACATGAAAAACAGTAGCTTTCACACATTGAGCACACGTGGTGGGCACTGCTAAGTGTTTGTCAGCCTTACTGTTGTTTCCTTCTCTAATATAATACAGTTTGTCCCCAAAGACTGCTGTTGCCATTATTTTACAAAGCAGGAAATGGGCTGAGAAAAATAGATGTGTGTGTGTGGCAAGAACACTGACGCCCTACTCTTGGCAACTTTCAAGTATACAACATAGGATCGTTACCTATAGCTGGCATTTGAACTTCGGTCTGTCTGACTTCAGAGCTTGCTTTCTAGTTAGTTAGTAGCCTCCCACCCGATTACAGGGACATAGAGATCCGTGTTCCATGGGCACTGCTTGGGTAGATGTGGCTCCTGCTATAGCTTAGACTGATTTGGGACAAAGGAAAGGTATCTCCAATCCATCTACCAGCAAGACTTTTCTCTGCAGAGAAATAAGCCAATTTGCTACTCATTATTCAATTGATTTTAAAATTTTACCCAAAGCACTCACCACCCCTGTCTGGTAGCTTCATTTTTGTTGAGGCTAAAACTTGAGTGTTCAGTTCACACAGAATCATGCAGGCCCTCTACCCAAAGGCCCTTGTAGCTCGGGGGCACGCCTTCCCTCAGGGCCTCCCTGCCAGCCCGGGAGTCTCACTGCGGTTGGTGGTGCTTCCCTGCTCTCTGGGTTCCCTGCTGGCTGGGACACAACAGCAGTCAAGCAGCTGCAGGACAAATGCACTTACTGGGAAGGCAAGGGACGTTTGATTCTGGCCACCTGCTCCTCGTCCTCCTTGGGCCTGTCCTCAGTGTCACCGCCATAGCCACTGTCCTCTGTGTCTACGCTGTCACTCCTCCCCGTGGGCTCGTTCTGTTCCATTGCCTTCCAGCCCTTGGTCAGCTCAGACACCAGGTTGGAACATTTTCTCCGCCGTGTCGGGGAGCCGTGGCTGTGGAGGATCCGGTCAATGTCATCCTCTGGTTGCCCATGTTCCGGCATGCCACCGTCCTTCTCATATCTGTGGCTGAGGTCGCTCAGGTCTCTTCCTCTCTCATAAGCTTTACTGACAACCGTTTTGGTCACCTCTTTCCTTTTGATGTGAGAGACACCAGTGGCCTCCTCTGAGCTCTGTTTGTCTCCATGCCCCTGTGGCTTTAGGTACAGAGACTTCAGGGTGCTCTGAACTTTCTGGTCAGGAGTGGGGTGTGTCACTGGTTTAGGATCTTGGGATGAGTCCTGGGTCCCACTTGGCAGCCAGCCTGCAGGCTCCTGGGCCTGCCTGGTGCTGTTCTCATTTGCCCACTGCTGCCAACCTCGGGCCAAGCTGATCACCAGGGTGGCTCGGTGGACCTTCCGGAGGGCACTCTTGGCTGGCCCGTCCTCTCTCTCTTTGTCTCCCGCAGCCATGCTACCCTTCCTTCTCTTCTGTGCTGATCACCTGGGCACCGGCTGAAATGCCTGGGGACCAAGGGAGTGCCTCGGACTTAAATAGAAGCAGGGTGTGGGATGGGACAAGAGTTTGGTGATGATGAAAGTATGTTAAGCATTTCTCACCAAGATGTGGCGCCTTCCCCCTGACGGTGTTCTTTTTTTAAACCCCGAGGGCTCCAGTTTCATCACAGTACAGGGACATCTCTGCTGGCCCAGGACAGTGATGTGCTCACTCTCTTTCTGCTCCAAGTGCCAGAGTGGAAATTACTAGAGCTGATCATGTGCTCAGCTTTATGTTTTTCTTGACCTTAAAATATGGTCCTACCATTTATAGAAGCATAAAATATGTGCACAAATTGTGCTAGGAACATTACAGGTGTGTTCTCATTTAAACCTCAACAGCCCTCAAGATAGCTCCCACTTAGTCCCTTTTTATAGCTGAGTGCAATGAAATATAACTTCCTAAAGCTAATAATATCTGAGATTCGAACCCAGATCTGTCTGCTTCAGAGCTTATGCCTCTTTTCATCCTAGTGACCAAAGACCCTCAGGTACCTTTTTCTCTGGTCTTCAGCTCTATTCAATACAGGCCTCAGAAGTCACCTCATCCAACCTTTATTTTCCAGCTGAGACAATTGAGGCCCAGATAAAGGGGGTGACAGCAGCTATGTTTTCCAGACCCAGGTTCAAATTATTGTGTAAACACATCATATTAAAATAAGACAGTGGTCAAAATTCTGCTTCAATTATTTTTTAAACCTTCCAGTTAAGACCTACACACACATTGAATTTCACAGATCATCATAACAATAAACCTTTTCAAATTGTTTGTTTACAAAAACCACTTAAAGACAAAATAAGTGAATGCTCTCAGAAGCAACCCCTGCCTGACCTTTTGTTTTTAATAACAGAATCATCCTTGCAGAAAAAGCCACTCTTTCAATTCTCAGTACAAAAATTCAAATAGCATAGTTTTTTTAAAAGTCTGGATTGATAGGTCGTTTGGACAGAAAAAGAACCATCTATGAAGTGTACTAAATCAGATAAAGATGCTCAGACTCAGCCCTCAAAGACAGACAAATATAATTTTTTCATACGGCGGTTCTGTAGACTTAGCACTGAGTCCTTTCCTCCCGTCTTGACTCAGAGTTAATCATATTAACAGAAAACTGCTCAGAGTATAAAATAGGTATGAGAGTTAATTACTTCTGAGAGTTAGACTCCCTCCATTTAAAAAAATGATGTCAGTTTTTCATCCTGAAGTCATTTACCTCCTAGGATTAAAACAATGTGGGAGATGACTTAATACTCTATCTAGATATCCGTCACATGTGTTTTCAGAGTTCAACATCATCTGATAATGTTAACTGAGGTCCAACAATGCAGATTCGAAATCCCTCTTGATTAATTAAGAGGAAATTGGATCACAAGGAAAGAAAACTGTTGGTAACGAAGGTTGGATTTGAAGTCTGAAATTTCTGGCTTTCCTTCTTGGAACATAGAGATGCTGCAGATGGTTTGGTTCCTGTTAAGAATCCCTTCATCGCACTTGGGCACCTTAGGAAGGAAGAGGGTTCCTCACACGCCCATGAGCTTAGTCCAGGATCGGGCTAATTGATCATTTCCAGACCTGCTCCACATGCAGTTCCTATAGAAGGAGAACAAATGGAGACAGCAAAATGGTCTTAGTCTTTCACGGGTTGCAGTTGGCTGCCTGAGGCACAGGACTGTCAGAGATACTCTTGGCAAAACACAGCAGCAGCTCCTAAAAGAGTCTGGTTATTCCTTCTGAGCTTTTGCTTCCATGGCAACTGTGGACCTTCATTCATACTTCTCCAGAAAAGAGTGAGCACTCCGTCGCTAAGGCAAGATCTGCATGCCACCTACCGTGCCTCTTCTGATGACAGTAGAAACGTCACATCTTCTTTCCAAACCTAGAAGTGGATGCTTAGGAGTGCAGTAGTCTTCCACTTCGATAGAAGATGTAAATGATGAAAATTAAGTCTCAAAAACAAAGATAGAGTGAAATAAGTAGCTTACACTTTGAGTTTTCTATAAAACCATGAGATTGGAAATTGTAGGGGAAGATACAGACATGATTAATGAAGTCATTACCACCTAAGGAATTTCTCGTAAGTGTGAATGTGTTTTAAAAAAACATTAGTTATTATCTGAAGATATGGGCAGTGCAAGGGAATGGAGGGAGCTCTATTTATATACTCCTTTGCACAGTACAATTAGGAGTCAGACAGAGCTAACCAAACTGGCTATAGAACCTTACTAAACAGACTTTAGAACCTAAATTTGCTTAAAGCTCATGTGAAACAATCATTTCTTTGATCCTTTCTACATAAGCTAACAAGTCCTTTACTTGTTTAGTTTCAGAAGAGTGGGAATGAAAAGACTTTAATGGAGAGGAAAAAGAGCTTCTGACTTCAGTTCATTTACGCAATGCTTGGGGTAGGTATACAAAGGGTGAGTCGTGATGGTAGATAATGTGGGACGGGGTATAGAGCCAAACAAAACAGAACCTACCTTCAGGGTTTTCCCAATCTAGCCAGGAGAAGATATACATACTGCCGCCTTCAATAGTTTTGAGAGAGGTACGTTAGAAATAAAAATAAAGCTTTATGGGGTCATTGAGTAAAGGGTGACTCATTTTATTGGAAGGACTTCACAGACATGCCAATCCTTTATCTGGCCCTTAAAGATATGGAGAGCTTTCCCAGGTGGCAAAAGGGCCCTCTAATCTGAAGAAACTACATGACCACAGTCACAAAGGCATGAAGGCACATGGTTCACACAGAGCAGAGGTCACATGGAGCACTTAAATGTGAGGTGAGTTGGGTAGGGGCACGACATGGGGTGGTGAGGTAATGTTTCAAGAGAAGTTAGAGATCTGGTGTAGGGTAAACGCAGGCAGTCTGGCTCCCTCACTCAGATGTCTGGGCAACTAAGGGAAGCAGTTTCCCATAACCTTGAGAATGGGCCTGGTAAGCAGTGTTCTCATAGCCTTGAGACTAGGTCCAATAAACAGTTCCCATAGCCTTGAGCGGGCTCACATGCGCAGAACGAAGCTGTGTTGTATAATATCTTGGCATCTTGCCAGCTCTGTGTGCATGTAGTATATAAGTGAGTTGGGACTTCCTGCTGTGTAACATGAGTTCAACATTCAGGGGGACATGCGGCTTGCAGCGTGCGTGGACCGCCCACCACCCTTGAATAAAGGCATGCCAGACATCCCAACAACTCCATGAATGTTCTTCCATCTGCCCGAATTCCATGAACCCATCTTGCCTTGGACAGTTGAAACACATCTGGATTTTTACATAACTTGCCCAGTTCTTTAAATGGTGACAGTTAACACACACACACACACATACTCACACATACATACTGTAGCACTGGGTGAACCAATATTGTGTAAACATGTCTGGACCAAATCTGTTTGTGGGCCCCCAGTTACGCCCTTTAGAGAAGAGCACACAGTGTTTATGGGGTAAGAATAAGGTGCCAGAAAGCAGTAGGACAGGCCTTTGAAGAAGTAAGAGCGACATCATGAAGAACATCTGGCCACGGAATTCAGATGTTTTATCACATGGGACTCATTGCATCGCTCAAGGATTCTAAGCCTCTGTGTGATGCCAAAACTGCATCACCAAGTGATCAAATCTAGATCCAACAAAATGGGGTTTGGATTTGAAAAAGATAAGACTAGGAGAGGGAAGTCTGTTTGTAGGGGTTACTAAATAATACTAAATAATCAAATTTGGAAAGAACCAAGTGAGGATTTGAAAGGAGAGAGAAAGATTTGTGAGCCAGTGAGGGTAACAGGTCATAGGGACCAACTAGTTGCCATGGGTGATGGGTGTCAGGGATGATACAGAGTTTTCTATTTAAGTGGCAGATATAAGAGTAGGGGCACACACACGAGGGGGTGACCTATGCTGGGAGGGGACAGGCAGGAGGAGAGGCCCTGTGGTGGGAAGGAAGCGTTTCCATTTGGAGTTGAGGGAGCCGTGGGTCATGCATGTGGAGATGTTGAGTGGTGAGAACAACCAGGAATGTGGACCCTGTGGCCAGGCAGAGCCAGGTGAAAACCCAGGCTCTGCTGGTAAGCAGGGTGACCCAAGGCATGTAATTTATTTTCTCTCAGATTCGGCCTCTTTATCTATGAGATTGGTGTCAGAGCATTTACCTCAATGACGTCAGCGCAGGGATGAAACGAGGTAACACGTGAAGCACTTAGCACCATACCTGATATATGCATACTCTCAATAAGTGTTTATTGTTATTAATATTCTGATTTTGAGTCCTGGAGTTAGAGAATTAATGCTCCTTAAATAGTTCTGTTTGACCAAGGACAGGATTGATACCAGGGTGAGTCTTTTGGTGGAGGGGTCAAGTGAAGTCACTGGTAGGGAGTCAAGGCTTCAAGGGAAAGCTTATTTATAGTGTTTTATTTTAAGATAATTTATAGTGAGGCTCATAAGGCAGTGTCTAAAAGGTTTCCCTCACCCTGGGGAGGGTCAGATGATGTCTCAGTTACTTGGTAGTGATAAACAAAGAGTTGAGCAGACTCCTGGAACCGTCTGGAATGTAGATCTCAGTGCTTTGCAATCCCTGAGGGTCCCATTAGGATCTTAGATCACATTAGGATCACCTGTGCAGCTTTAAAAACTACAGGCGGTGAAGTGCTGTGGCTGGAAAGGTCCTGGCACCACTTGAATCTAACCGTGGTTCTAGCTTCAGGAGTGCTGTGGGTCCAGCAGGCTCTCAGCATGCAGGTTTTATGTGTTGTGACTCAAGTATGGGTTCAGGCAGATTGGTTTTGCATTCTGGATCTCTTTTCAGAGTCTGTGCCCCATTGGAGAAGTCCGCTAAGTTCTCTGAGACTCCCTTGCCTTGTCTGAAATGGCAGTAATATTATCTCTCACTGCTGCCCGCCCCCTCCCCCCAGGTGTTATCGTGTTTATGTGGGATGCTGTCTGTGAAGCATCCCTGGACACATTAGACACTCACTGCTCCTTCACATGCTCTCTCCACCTGACTTTGGGACAAAGCACTCTCTTGTTGTCCTCCTATGTCACCGTCTGCCTCCTCTCCATCTCTGCTGCTACCTGCTTTGCTCCCCAGCTCCTTACATTGGTATGTGCAGGGCTCAGCCTGGGTCCTTGTCACTGTTCAGTGTACACTCACTTCCTTGGTGATCTCAAGGCTTTAAATGCCATCTCTATGATGACAATTCCCAAACATGTATCTCCGGCATGACCAAGCCCTTGTACTCCAGGCTTGAAAATTCAATAGCCTGGTAGGCATCTACATGGGATATCTAATGGTTAGCTCAGCCTTAATGTGCCCAAAACTGAACTGCATCTTTCCAATTTGAGGTTTTCACACTACTCCTCTTTTCAGTCCCAAGTCAAATTTGTTCTACCAGTTGCTCAGGCAAAAAAACCTGAAGTAGTCTTTGACTCCTTTTCTTCTCTCATATCCCACGTTCAGTCCAAGGTATATGTTGCCTATCCCTGTCAGGCATCAAGAATCTGACCATTCCTTACCATCTTTACAGCCATTAACCTCCTCACCTCTGCCCACCTGGACCATTCTCAGCTCAGGCCACTGTCAATTCTTGTGTGAATTATTGAAGAGTCTCCTTAACTGATGTTCCTGTGCCCACCTTGTCTAGTCTATTCTCAACATCAGCCAGATCCTTTAAAAACCTAAGCCAGATCCTACACTTTGCTTAAAATGCTTCTACGGTTTCTTGCCTCAGAATAAAAGCTAAAACCCTCACAAGGGTCTGCAAAGTCGTACAACCCTCTCCCCCAGTTAGCTCCCTGAATGCTTCTTCTGTGACTCTCCTGTGCTCCGTCAGCACCCTGCCTCGGTCATACTGATGTCCAAGCTCACACCTGCCTTAGGATTTGTCTTAACCTCCTTATTTCCCACCAAGCCTGGTGCCATTGCCTCTGCAATTGCCTCTGCATGTTCACAAGACACAGTAAAGTCTTTCTCTGAACAAAAGGGGTTCTTCTCTTAAGAACGATGCTGAATATCTCTGTAGAACAGAGGGGGTAGTATCTTTTTTTATTTCATCCTTCTGCAGTAGAGACAGAGGAAGGAGGTTCAGTGAAGTTTGAGGCTAGAGAGCTAAAGAGATAGGATCAGGTTTGGCAGGAATTGTAAAGCCCTCATGAGAAATGCAGGTGTTACCCAAACATTGTAAAGTTTTAGCCTGCAGAATGGCTTGATCATAATTGCAGTTTGATAAATTCACTGTGTTGGTGGTATGGAAGATACATTCAAGGATGGTGTGTGGGCAAGAGTAGAGGCTGAGATAACTTTTTTTAATCAAACCTCCCCCCCCAGGCCAAAATGTTGGGGGGTGTCTCTGTAGGCTCTTTAGTCTATTTGCCACCCCCTTTACACACATTAATTTGGGGAAACCTGTTGGACTGTCGGGGAAAGTTGCCCAGCAGACCGGGATTGACACTCAGAGGAAAGGTCTGGGCTCTTATATAAATTAGGGCATCATTTTGTGTCATGGAGACTAAGTTGTGCCACATCACAGAGTCAATAGGAGTTACAACGGGCTCAAACCCAGGCGCTGTGACCCCAGAGCCAGGGCTGTGAATGACAGTGCTCTTAACACATTCCTTTTCTCCTCCTTGTGTCCCACCCCCTCCTTGAAGGACAGAACTTCACAGCTTGTGACATCACTCTCTAAACAAGAAGATCTAAATATAGAGTTTCTTCACTCTGACTTTCTATCTGATCCTGTAAAACTTTCCTTCCTTAATAGCCAAGTGCCTCTACGTGACCGGATGGAAGTGTTAGCTAACTCTACTGCAGTAATGATTTGGCACCTTTTCATGTAGCAAGCCAACACATCACACAGCTTAAATTTATACAATGTTATACGTCAATTATATCTCAGTAATTAAGTCAATTAAATCTGAGGGAGGGGGCAAGTATCTTTAGAAAGTAGTCTGCATTCCCTAATTTATAACCTCCTATTCATTTCCCAACTCATTCCACTCACAATTCTGGTTTCTGCCCAGAACCTGATGTAGTCAAGGTCATGAATGACTTCCTTATTGCCGAATCTCAGCCTCTATCTCCAGTTCAAAAAGACACAGATACCCTGTAGACTCGTCATACATGTGGTGTGGTGACTGCTAAAGGTGGCTGAGATCAGTTAGGGTCCATCTAGCAGGAAGTCAAAAAGGGTACTGAGAGGGCCCGGCAGCGGTGAGTTGTAGCAGGATTTTGGAAAAACACACTTTATGAAAGAAAGAGGTTTACCCTCTAGTCAAAAGACTACATGGCTTGTTTGCTACCGTGAGTACAGAAATCTGGTGCCAGGGCTGGCAATAAAAATCCTTCTAATCTTTGACTTTGAACAGCAGTGGATTTAAAGGGGTAGAGGCAGGAGGGTAACACAAGGAACTGCGTGGAGGCACCATCTGTGCAGGTGACAGTCCATCCAATGGTACCATTAGGAGGTTCTTTGGAGGGTTAACACCTAGAAGCTCTTCTGGGGACCTCATCTCATCCCTCCTCACAGGAACTTTCTTAAATGCCTAGTCTGGAAAAATTCAACTTATTCAGTAACGTAAAAAAAATGTTTAGAAGGCTAAAATATCAACCCAAAGACACTTTAAGAAAAACATGTGGAAAAGTACAGTGACATCACCAACAGAGGACACTCACCAGAAAGACGTTGCCACTGAACAGGTGAAAAATGGGAACGGTTAGCCACAAATTTAAAGACACAGGGCCATCACCTTGATGAGGAAGGAGGGAGAGCACAGTAATTCCTGGGGTAGATGGCAAGACAGTTAAAGCATTGTGTGTTCATACAAATAATGACATTCCAGCCAACAGTGCAATACTCAATAAGGAAATTTTCAAGTAAAGAAAGTTATCTATTGAAAAGCTACAAGATACATTACAAGCTGCAAGATGCAGTATAATATATATACTGTACAGGCAGTATAATTGCCTTTTGGATTAAAGAAAAAATAAGAATATATGTTCAAATTTCCTGCTCTATCCATGAAGGAACTCAAGAAGGATTCAGAAAAATCTCCTACCAGGGTGGTAGGGGGAAGACATTTACTTGGCTAACTTTCTTCACTTCCAGTCTTTGCTCGTCTCCCTTCTCAAGGCGGCTTACTTCGCTTTCTCAACCCTGCTGAGTTTGAAGACCATGAAAACAGTTGCTTTGCCTGTTTTATTACTGACGTATCCCAAGCACTGAGAACAGTTCACAGCAGGCACTTAACAAATACTTGGTCAGTGAATGAATGGGTGGTAGGACAGGGAGACTTCACTGCCTACTTTGTACATTTTAGCAATGAACTTATTTCAAAAGTAAATTAAAAAGAAAACAACCCTCAGATTTATTATTATTCTCTCCACTTCAAACTATGTAGGAATCATGCTCCATTTTTATTACTTTTTGATCAGACTAGGGCTGAAAATCGCACTAACTTTTCCTGGACCACCTCTCTATTCCCCTAAGTGAGGCAGGGCTCCTGCTACTCCTCCTCAGTCCTGCAAATGAGTCACCAGGACGATTTCCATCTAGTCTTGCTCCTTTGAAAGGGACTGACCTGTGCGTGCTCGCCAATGACTCTGGGCTCACTGTCTGTACAGTCTCCACCCCCCACACTTCCAATGATTTTCGCCATTCAATTCAATACACGTTCACTGGACCACAGGTGAGTGTCATGAATGTTAGAGGTACAAGTGTGAATGAAGTGGTATCCATTTCCTCTCAGGGTTTATAATCTCATCAGCGATTCAGGCACCCGCGGTAATGACAGGGGATCCAAAGGTTGTTAACCTAAGGATATTTTTCCCCTCTGAGTCTGCATTATTTTGCCAGGACTGCTGTAACAAATTGCCACAAACCTGGTGATTTAACACAAAGATTTATTCTCTCAGTTCTAAAGGCCGGAAGTCAGAATCAAGGTGTTGGCCTGGCCAGGCTCTGTCTGAGGGCTGCAGGTTGGGGCAGGGGGTGGCGTTCCTTGCCCGGACCAGCCTCTGGGGGCCTCCAGGCTTCCTTGGTTTGGGACAGCATTACGCTGGCCTCTGCCTCTGCCTCTGCCTCTGCCTCTGCCTCTGCCTTTCCACAGTCGTCTCCTCTGTGCCTGTGTCTTTCCCTCTCCTGTCTGTCAGATCTCCCTCTGCCTCTCTCTTCTGTAAGGACACACCATAGGATTTAGGACCCAGCAGAGAATCCAGGGCAACACCATCTCAAGCTCCTCCTGTTAATCACATCTGCAAAGGCCCTTTTTCCAATATTCATAGATTCCAGGTATTAGGACGTGGACATGCCCTTAGGGAGCCACCATTCACCCCACTACAGTTCCCTTGCAGGGTGTTCTCCTTTAGCATCCTACTGTGCTTTTTCTCTCCTCTGTTTCTATCACGTGGGCTGACTTTGGATCAAGTTAAGCCTAGTTGTCAGCTAGCTATGTGACCTTTGAGGATGTTACTTCCCTCTCCCTGTGTTCTCTCTCCAAAGGGAAGTAGAACTACTAATTTGCCAGGATGGTGGTAAAGATCAAACGGGCATTAATGCTCATTGTGGTGAGGACCTGTGAGAACAGAGATGAAGGACTTCAGCTCATCCTGCTGCCTTAACTTCCCCAGGGCCAAGGTCAGCATTGGAGACCCGCTCCAATCCAGGAACCCTGGCTCTGCTTTGAAAGCCTTGTCCCTAGCTGGGCAGGAATTGGAAAAGTCACTATTCCAAGTTTCAGGTCACTGGCAGGAGGTCTGAATCAGTTAATTTAAGAACCGTGGGGTAGGCTTATCTTCAGGCTGTTGTCCTGTTTTGTTTTGTTTTTCATGGAGATTGGAGTTTACTCCAAGAGTCAAAGGAAGCTGTGTGGGGAGGGATCCTGTTTAGCATCTGTGTGCCATTAAACACCACGTGTGCCCCACAGGGAGAAAAGAGGCTCCCTGAGAACTCAAATCCCTGTAAGGGTCTAAGCACCCCCCCTTTTTTTTTAAAGGTAGATAACAGTCCCTGTCTGGGAGAGATCCCTGAAAGAGAAACTTGCACTCAGTGTTTCTCTTTTCGTGAGAATTATTTTCCCCTACCAAGTTCAGGGACAGTTATCTGTGGTTGAGTAAGATGTTTTCAATCCTCGTCTTTTCTTCAAAGTAAATATTTATCTTCAAAAGCCAAGGAATGTTTGAAACCCGTACTTCCTTCTCTTTAAAAGGGAAAGATTTATCTGGTAAAACACTTTGGTCAGATAAAAATGTCCATGGAGGCTCAATTAAAAAACAAGGAAAGAAGGAAGTTTTCTCACTTAGGGAGGGAGGTGGTGGTTGAGACTGTAAAGCCACACTCATCCCATGCTCCTCAGTCAGCAAGACACAGGCCCCTGGGGCAGGCAAAGTCCTCTCCCTGGCAGCATGTGTACCATCCTGGGTGAGCTGACAAGTCTAGGGAAGTGGTTAAGGGCATGGGGCCAGGGGCTCAAAATGCTGGTTCCTACCCTTATGGGGTCTTGGTGGTCCCCACATCAAGCAGGGGCATCAGCATCACCTGGGAGCTAGTTGGAAATGCAGATTCTCAGATGCCACCCCAGACTTACTGAATCAGAATCTGCACCTGACAAGATCACCAGTGATTTGCATGTATGGGAAAGTTGCAGAAGCACTGATCTTGAGGGGTAGACAGACCTGAGTGACCCCCAATAATTACCATCTCCCACTGTGCGTGCCTTTGTGTAATTTCCTCCCCTTGTGTGAGCGTGGGACTTGTGGCTTGCAGCCAGTAGGATATGGTCAAGGTCTATCTACAAGGTATATCTATTATATTTGTAGATATAATTAATGTCTCAAATTGGTTGAATTTCAGTTAAAAGGGAGAGCACCCTGAGTGAGCCTGACTTTATCAGGTGAACGGCCATTAAAGGAGGGACTGAAACTTCCCTGAGGTGAGAGATTCTCCCCTCTGGGCTCAGTGATACAAGGGGCCACGTTGGAGAAGACAAATGGTGAGGAAAAGCAGGTGGCGTCTAGGACCCCAGGATGTGTTCCAGCCAAAAGCCAGCAAAAAAAAGGAGGCCCTGGGTCGTAAGATCACAAGGAGATTTTTTTTCTACCAATCACCTGAGGGACCTCAGAAACAGAGCCTTCCCCGGCTGCCCCTCAGGATGAAAATTCGGCTCAGCTGACACTGACCGCAGCCACGGTAACACCCCGAGAACAGGACCTTTAAGACACGCCCGGACTCTTGACCAGCAGAAACTGTAAGTTTATAAATGTGCACTGCTTCCAGTTAAGTTTGTGGCAATTTGTTACATTGATAGAAACTCAGGACATCTAGGGCAATATACTTACCCACCACATCGTAGTTTGCCTATGTGTAAAAAGGGTGCAAAAATAGCATGGGGTTATTGTGCAGATTAGTGAGTAATATGTGCAAAGTGCTTAAAACTGCTTGGTAAAGCATGGTAACTGGCTAAAAAGTTGTATTATTATAACATATAACTAATACAAACAAATACATGATTATAATCCCCTGTCCTTTGAAAACTGCTTTTTCAGTGAGGCTGATGCCGCAAGGACCAAGTGAATGGTGGTCAAGGATTATGTTGTATTTTATGTGTCTGAGCTTCCAGGACATCATGAGTGTGTCATTTGAATTTACTTCAGTAAGTGTGTAAATGCTGCTGGAGTCTACGTGGCTTCTTGTGTTAGGTTTATTCACTAAAGAGAATCTATCCCAGTGTCTCCTGGTCGCCACACAAAGTGGAAAAACATGTGTCTTCACTTTACGGACAGGTTAGTTGAACTGTGGAGGGAATGATGTGTCCGCATTATAAACAGAATTGAAATGTGGCAGCTGGATTCAAGCTCAGGTCCCGCAAACACCGTAGGCTGCGTGGTACGGGCACCAGATGGGCTCAGGTGGAGGACTGAGTATAAAACAGGCATCTCCCAAAGCAAATGTCAACACTTGCTTCTTTCTCCTGTCTGCCCCTCTTCACCTGCCAACCACCCATTTTCCCCCCCTTGACAGAAACTTTATTTTGCGACTAGCCAGATGTTGCTTCGGATCACATGCCCTCTCTTGCAGGTGTATACAACAGAAGCAGCAGCAGGTGTCTGAGCCCTTGAGTGGCCACAGGCTGGCTGCTATCATGACGGAAAATTAGAATGGGACATGAATTTGACCCTTTTCCCCCGAGTCTTAATTGTTTTGTTTAGCCCCTTCCTGAGTTTTCCTGTGCAATGCCGTTCCGACCATTAACATTCTGAGTATCCCTGTCATTTTTTGTCAGTGCCGGTGTGACCTTTCTGTTGGAATGACCTTGTGTATTGTATTTAAAATACTGTTCAGATACCTGTCATTATAATGTCTTTTCAGGAGACGTGGATCTGGCTGCTTCTGTTTTATGGCCCTTTGTTTTGATGCTCACCGTGCATGCAGGAGTGTTTTTGTTCTAGCCCACAAAGGACACTCTGTTTGATTCTTGGCAAATACCACAGAAGAGGTCTCTCTCTAACTGAACTTCCACAAATCACCCTCTGCTACCGGCAACCAAATTCGTTCAGAAACTTTTTCTAAGCCACTCAAGGATGAAATAAGGAAACAAGTTCATCTCCCTCAGTTCCTGTTTTACTTTTCATTCCTTATCAACTAAGGGTTTAGGTTTGTTGCTAGTGCAAGCGGGCTATTCTCCCCGCAGTCTGCCGAGGAGGCAGCTGAGCTGTGGAGACTGCAGCATGTCCTCAGACAGTCAGGGCAACATGATAGAATATATGTTTTCCTTATCTGTTAATCAATTTAACTTGCCAGTCTTGATGTCGACAAGTCACATCCCAATTAATAAAGAGGTATCTGCATATATGTAAATATTTATCTATACCCTTGCATTTGAAGTCCCTGGATTTCTAATGTACTCTAACCCTAAGGTGCCAACATCAGTGACAACTTTTTTGATTGTGTTAAAGGATCATGAGAAGAGAATTTTTTAAGCCCATTTAAAAATACCTTGATTTAGAGATAGTAAAAAGAAGTGAGCATAAACTTTACTTTAGATCTTTATTAGAGCTGAATCTATCTAAATAGTGCCAATACAATGCAATGCTGATGATGTTGACGACAGTTATGCCTTCTTTTAACTTAATATGAACCCAATTGAGTTAGTATGTATTCACTTTCAACGACTTTTAGAAAACCTACATGACAAAAATGTTTTAAGAATCCTTCAAAGGCGAACAATGCTCAAGAGTAATAAAGATATTTTGAGATAGTAGATTTTCCATCAGAAATCTTTGACAATAACAGTGTTTCCACGACACCTTGACTAACAGTGGGAAAATTCTTTTCCACGAGGAAGACAATGAGCTTAATTACACAACTGCATAAGACACACAGCAAAGGCACCAAATCTAGACTATGTCGTGTTTGTTTTCTGTTGCAGTGAACACGTTAGAGACAGAGCGGGCTGTACACAGGGTAACGACAGACAGTGCACACGGGCACAGCTAGCACGGTGGCTAGAACGCTGACATCCCCGTGGAAGCGCCACTCTGCTCAACACCCCACCTCTGCCCCAGGGACCTGTGCACATCACCAACTGAGCAACTGCAGAAGTAACAGCTGACACATAATGGGACCTTCAAGACCCAGCTTTAAATCAGGGCAAAGGCTGTCCCGGTGGTTCACTATTTCGAACGTTACCCAAGGATACCGTTGTTTAGTAAGTATTTGTGATGCCAGTGAAGTTTCGGTGATATGTAGCTGTATTTAAAGGATAGTCGTTTGGCCCTGGTAGGGTGGTTCAGTAGGTTGGAGCGTTGTCTTACACACCAAGAAAGGGGTTGTGAGTTCAATCCCCGGGCAGGGCACATGCATAGGTTGTGTGTTTGATCCGCAGTCGGGGAGTGTGTGGGAGGCAACCTATCAATGTTCGATGTTTTTCTCTCTCTCCCTCTCTCTCCCTCTTTCTCTCCCCTTCCTCACTAAGTCAGTAAATATATCCTCAGGTGAGGATTAATACATTTCTTTTAAAAGGAGAGGGGTATATCTTCTTTCTGTTGCAGTGTGTTTTATTACCTTTTCATCTCAAACTCTAAAAATATTCTTCGGCTCTGAAAAGTTCCAACCTGGAGAGCGACTTTTATGGAATCTGATATTTGAAAATTTGAATATCCTAACGGGGCTTCTGAAATGCTCTCGCTGAGATAGGAAAGGGAGATAGAAAAGAAGTGGTGTCTCTACACACGCTTTAAAGCGGTATCTGAGGAGAGCAGAAATATTATCAGAACGACTCCTTGGAGGATGCCGGGATTTGACTACATAGCTGTGAATCTTGCTGGTTATGATAAGAAATGAAGAAGAGTGTGCGATCGTCACTGAAAGATACAGTCTGTGAACTGAGTTTGATAAACCTCATGAGCTGTGTTTCTTTAAGTGCGGGAGGACCAGTGACCGAGGTTTGAAATATCAGCACATGAAGCACCCTAGTCTTTCTGCCGCAACACTGATACGACATGGTTAAAGCAACACTTCATATAGCGAAGATCCACCATCAGTTTCCGACATTACCTAGATGTCTCCAGTGTCAAGACATTCTTAGGGAAGGAGATTGCTGACAAAAATTCAGATGTTGTCTGTCTCAAAGGCTGTTCAGAAATGCTGTCTTAGGATATCTCAACCTTTATCCTGTATGGACTCAAACATTATTTCCCCCCCGTATGACCTTAACTCATTTGCATTCCTAAACCCTATTTGCCAAGCAAAACTTTCTCCTAATTAGGAATGGCCTGCCAGCAGCAACAAGAGGCATATATTGCTGATGGAAAACCAGTCTAATTGAGCTCTTTCTCAGGGCCACGTGTACTCCGATTTAGCGTGAAATGCACACCGCTATTACCCTGCCTCCCTGCTCAGGTGGCTGTCCAGGTCTCGTTAGCGAATGCTGCTGGTGCAGTTTGGCAGTTTGTAATAGACCTGGAGACCACAGCCTGATTTTCCAGTCAGGGGTTGGAGAATGTGATCTCATTTTTCCCTCTTGTTCTATTCTCCCTCTGAACTTGGCTTCCAGAAACAACTCAGTCGCATTTTAGTCCAAATACATAGCTGAGTTGCTTGACCTTTCTGCTCCACCGAGTCTCTCAGGGCATATCTGGCTATCAGCTACCCCTTTCACAGTTCACAGCAACGCAGAACATGTTCTTATTCACTCCTTTTTCAGCCACTAACTGTTTTGCTCAGCAGGCAGCTCCGTTATGGTTGGGAAGTAGCCTTCTAACTGACCTAATGTTTATTTAACCAAAAGCCACCCCTGGGGCTAACCTACAATTGGAGCGAGCCTCAATCAAACATTTTCTGTATGCCCAGTGTGTATTAAGCTCGTCAAGAACTTGTGATTAAAAACTTCGATAGGGAGGGGTTTATATTCACTCAGGCTCCCTGAATACCTTTGGGGTTCTCAACTTATAGCTGGGACATTCATGAAATATGGAAAGGAAACAGCAGTGCAGTAAATATTATACGGAGGACAGTTCAAGCTCTAAGCCAATAACTGCAACAGAGGCAAGTCTCTTTGGTTAAATTAATACTTGTGGTGCTTTTAAGTGAAAGTAACTTTTTATTTTAAAGCGATGAGGTGTAAATAAAATCAAACAAAATTTTTTTTTCATTATTATTTTTTAATCCTCACCCAAAGACATGCTTATTGATTTTGAGAGAGAGAGAGGGGGAGAGAGAGAGGGAGAGAAACATCGGTGTGAGAGACCCTTAATACTGACTATCATTCAATGCATTTTTTTTCAGTTGAATAATTATTTCCATTTACCTAAAAAGAAACAGAGGTTCCCAGAAGTCCCATTAATCGCCCACTGACAGAACTATGCAGGACTATATGACGAAGCCAGGACTCCAACTTTGTATCCTCCACTCTTGATGAAGTGATTTTCCCATTATATCATGCACCCTCCGAAAATTCTGTAGCCAGAGAAAGTACATGTAAAAAATAAGCACATGAAAAGGCATTATAGGTGAGGAAAATGCCGATTTAACAAATACTCCTGAGCATCTGTTATGCTCTGTATCACTCACTGAGCTAAGTGGTTTTGCACACACTTCCGCACCTACCAGGAACTATTGGTAACAGTTTAGGCAGAATTCACATATCTCAACCTACAAAGCCAACAAGATGAAAATAAGTTTAAAAGCCTCAGGGCAGTCAAAATAAATGTCAGACTGTATGTATATTTATGCAGTCATTCAACACATATTTACTGAGTGCTGAGTATATACCAGCCACTCTAGTAGACTCTAAGAATGCAGACATGACCCTGCTGTCTTGGAGTTTTGAGTGGAGGGGTTGATCCCTTCTACACAGGCTGGAAACTGCAATGAGGAAGATCTATTTAGAGCACCTAAGAAGCCCCAGCTGAGCATCTGGCTGAAGAGGACTCAGCAGAGGCATTCCAATTGCATGTGAGTGATGGAGGTTGAAGTTATCTAATCGATTGTCTAAAGTTATCTAATCTATTATTTGAAGATCCATACAAACCCCAGTAAATTATAAGCCCTGAGAATGCCTTTGATTTTTTAATTTTTAAATTTTTTTATTGTTGTTCAAGTACAGTTGTCCCCATTTTACCCCCACTACTTCCCCACCCCAGTTTAATTGATGTTTTTATCTATCTCACACACACATGCACACACACATGCACACACACACACACACACATACTAAGCTACTAAATAAAACAAGGCACTTTAGAAAAATATATCAAGGTAATACATAGTTAAAACGATTACCTGGAAATTTTTTCTATATTGAATACTTTATTCTATAATAATGTTAACGAAGATAATAATGTATAATATTGTTAGAACAATAGAGGCAATTGCACACATAAAACAATAAAATTATTCATTTGTGCCCTCATTTTAAAGCATGGATCTTTCTGCAAATTATATTGTTGGTATGAATAACACCCTTGGAAATTTTTATATGCTCATATAGGTTGAAACTCTAAGGAAAAAAATTCCAAAATAAACCCAAACAACATAAACTAAGCAGCCAGAAAAATCCTCAGAGGACCAGAGGCTTCCTTCTGCAGAGGAGGCCCCCTGAGGTCTCGGACCAGCTCTCAAACTTCTGTCTGCTTTCACCCACAGGACAGATGGTGTTTAAAGAAAATCTGATTGTAAATTTAAGCAAAGTTTACTATAATGGCATTAGAGCCAATAAAGATGTGGATATTTTACTTACTCTTTCTGCATTTTCCCTTTCTCTCTTCCTTATTCAAAATAAGTCTACCAATAAAATAAGCAAACAAATTGTTAAGATTTATAAAATTATAATCCACCAGTACCACCATAACCTCATTGTTGGTGTTGTCGTGCAAGAGAGTAAAATATAAGATGGGTTGTCCTTTAAGTACAGTTGACCAATGCTTTTGCTAAAACCCCATCTTGCCATACAGAGTTGACTACTCTTGGTTTTGCCATTTTTCTTTTCTGCTGGAAAGAGCCTCTCAATTTTTCTCTCAGAAATTGTCTTGCTCTGTGCTGACGTGGTTTAATGAAACTGAAAACCCACCGCCCACCCAGTTTATCCCCTTCCACTGAGTGATTGATCTGATAAATCAGCATATTTTATTCCCCCTGGAGCCAGGAATGGACAATTGACCCTCTTGATACAGTGAACCTCAACTCCAGAATTTTTCCAGAATTTTTGGGAGGGAAAGGTTTTCTTATTATTGGTATTATTAAGTAATAAGGTAAGCTGTTTTGTGACTTCATGGGGAGAGCCTGCATGTAAATGAAATCAATGTAAAGGAGAGCAATGCCAGAAGATGGAGAGAGTTGAGTCCAGATAACACTGTTTTAGCACCTTGGTCAAGCCATGCCTGAAGATGTTACTCTCTTAAGACTCTTCAGTTATGTTAAGTAATAAATTCTTTTTATATTTAAGCCACCTTGAACTGGAATTTCATCATTTAAAATCAAT
>VMDR010014710.1:0-23180 GCA_007922815.1 Macrotus californicus | reverse complement strand
GATATTTCCCTCTATTTTTAACATAAGAAATAATATACTTATACTATTTTACAGAAAAATAGTCAATGGGTATTAAACTTTAACAGTCATTAAAAACTTAGTTTTCAGTTCTTACCAATATTGTTACATATTTGCAGTCTGTGTTCATTGTTATATTCTCTTTTCAACTGTTTTATATTTTAAATCAAGATGAACAAATTAACAAGAAATTACGAGTCTCTCTTAAGCTCCAGTTTCCTAGTCTCTCGGGTGAGACAGATAATACTAGTTGCTCCGTGGGGACTCTGTCGTGAGTGGAAGAATAGGTGTAACTGGCCACCAGGAAACTGATGGGCTGTCATGGATCAAGAGTGTGTTTTGCCCTGCCCGACCTAAAAGGTCCCACCACAGTGGAACCTGATTAATTTTGGAAGTGCCAGCAAGGGTGGCTCTCCCTTGCTAGAAGCAGTGGTGTTCCAAGAATTGTCACAAGTCTTGATCTCTCCTCTCTCTCCTCCAGGCCTGCTTTGTGAAGAGAACATTGATGACTGTGTGAAGGGGCCCCATTGCCTTAATGGTGGTCAGTGTGTGGATAAGATTGGGGGCTACAGTTGTCACTGCTTGCCTGGCTTTGCTGGGGAGCGGTGTGAGGGGGACATCAACGAGTGCCTGTCCAACCCCTGCAGTTCTGAGGGCAGCCTGGACTGTATCCAGCTCACCAACGATTACCAGTGCATCTGCCGCAGCGCCTTCACTGGTGAGAGCCTCTCCAGACTGCCTGCCTACTCAGCTCAGGGGGGTGGGGACTCTGCATGAGGAGACTGGACCCTGAGTGATACCTCCTAGACCCAAGTGAAGCCTCTCACACGGGAAAAACTAGACCAGCTTCATTCAAGGGCCCAGGTTTTTTCTTAGATCTGTGCTCCATAGTTATTGTAATCAATCTCTACCTTTTGTTTTTCCTGAGACACATTTTATCTATTGCTAAACATTGATTTTATATATGAGTATGTATGCATATTAGTATAAATATGTGTGTTACATATACATAGCACATATAGTGTATATGCAATATATATACACATATATAGTATATGTACATATATGTAGTAGAAATATAAAAAACAGAATTTTGGGAATAGTTGAGCAAAATAACATTTTTTAATTGTGGTAAAATGTACATAATGTAAAATTTACCATTGTAACCATTTTTAAGCGTACAGTTTGGTGATACTAAGTACTTGCATTGTTGTACTACCATCACCAACATGTATGCAAAGAACTCTTCAGGAACCTTACACCTAACCCTAGTTTCATCACTCTGCCTTCAGTGGGCATGTAATGACTTGAGGAACTGAGTAGTCACTGCCACTGAGCCACTGCCAGGATACCTAGGGCGAGTAGGTCCAACCGGGGTGTGTTTGACCAAAAATCAGTTGATAAAGGGTGTGAACTGGAAAGCTGCAGTGGTCACAGGGGTGACCTATAGTCCTAAGACTTCTCAAGCTTTTTTTTCCCATCTCAGAGCATAAAGATGACCAAGTCCGGCCTCAGAATAGGTGCTTTATCATAGGCCTTTACTAGTTTCTTCTCTAAATGGGAAGTTTGGTGACTTTTGGGGACTAAAATAGTTATTTCTGTCTAAATGTGGCAGTATCATGATACTCAATTCAGAAATGTGCCTTGCATTTCTGGGGTCATTTCTAATCTTATGTTGTAGTAGTATTCCTTGAGAGTCAGATAATAGGCTGTAGTAATCACCTTACTAATAATTTGGCAAGTTGGACTGTGCTACATTCTGAGCCCATCTCTAGACGTCCTTCCTTCCAATTTTAAAGATATGTTACCTTTAAGAACTTTGGAGCTTTATAAAGAATGGGAAAGATTTTGCATTATGAAAAATGCCTGGGTGCAATATCAAAAGAGGCATTCTATTGCGAACGTCATACCTATTGCAGTAGCGCTGGACAGGAAGAGCATGAACAATCTGCCTACAGCCTCACATTAGCCATGATGTGCTTGGAGAACCAGAGAAGCAAAGCAGCCTCCTGTTTTTTTTGTCACCACTGAGGCTTCCTTTATCTGGAACAGTGACAAGCACTTACAAACACGGGCAGAACAGATGAAGGGAGGCATGGAGACCACCTTGAGTCAGGATTCCACGGCCAGGAAGGGGTGTTCGTGCATTTCCCACACTTGTGGGTTGAGCTCATTGATTGTAATTGTTGTGGGACGCTATTGATGAGATGAACGCTGAGGGGCTCTTGGTCCCTGAGCCCCTTGCCCATACTGTGGTTGCTCTTGGTTCGTGGCTGTGGCTGTGATCTGAAGAAACAAACATCTGTGTTTCTTGACTCTTAGTTCTGGTCAACCAAAATTATTACTCTGAATTTCCCTTTTGAAGCCACCTCTTCCCTTCTAAGTGACTGCAAGGCAGAAGGTGCCTGTCTCCTGCTATTTGCCAAGCAGCCCCAGCTCTGTCTTTGTCTCCCCCATGATTTTAGTTGCTTAGTTCACTTTATCTTGGAGTAGCGGGGAAATCAGTTCTGGGAAAGTTAAGCTGTATTTTAAAGCAGTGCCAGTCAGGTTTACAGAAAGGCTAAGAAATGATTGAAAAGTGATGTTACAGATGAAAATTCTCTATAAATTGCGAATCACCATTTATATGTATTGGTCTGGGATAGCTTCTCCTATGAAGAAGACAATATTGACAAAATGCAGTGAACAGTTTGCTAAGTATTTCTTTTGACTTATGAAAGCTAAGTGCCTTCAAAAAAGCTGTGTCTTTTTTTGTTTTTTTTTTTGGTTATGGTGGTTTTAAAGTCATTTTTCATATCCATCCTGTTTTGTGAGTCAGTTGGGAATGCATGCCACGTGTGCTTATAGTGTAGACAAGACAGGTGAGGGGACTGGCCAAGCCAGGGATGGGTCAATCATATTGAGATCCAGTGTTTTCTTCATCATCTCATGTTCCCCTTAGGCTTGGAACTGAATTCTCATACTTCTTACTCTGTCTCTAATCCTTTGGCTAACTCACATTCTAACATTGTTCTGTTCAGTAACCTGCAGTTACTACTTCTGCCTTTTATTCTCTTTTAAGATTTTTATTTATTTATTTTTGGAGAGAGGGAAAGGGAGGGAGAAAGAGAAGGAGAGAAACATCAATGTGTGCTTGCCTCTCACGTGGCCCCCACTGGGGACCTGGCCTGCAACCCAGGCATGTGCCCTGACCAGGAATCGGACCAATGACCCTTCGATTCGCAGCCCAGCCTTTTCATTTCACCAATCCAGGGCCACTACTGCCTTTTAAAATTCCTTTTCATTTTCTGCTTTGAGGTCGTCACTGTGAAACTTTCGTTGATGTGTGTCCCCAGAAGCCTTGCTTGAATGGAGGGACTTGTGCTGTGGCCAGCAACATGCCTGATGGTTTCATTTGTCGTTGTCCCCCGGTAAGTCTGTGTTGCCTACTTAAGGAGCATGCTGTCTCCCATACAGTCTGACAAAGCTGAGCTCAAACCTGGTTTTCCCAAGTTCCATGGGGAGCTTTGTTGGTAGGGAGGTTTCTTAATTTTAGCTCCTTCAGAAGAAAGTGCTTGGGTTTTCATTTAGAGCTGTTACGGTACTCCCAGAAACAGTGAGCTCCCTAAACTCTGACTGTTGATCTTCAGAAGCACCAAAGGAAACCACAAGAAGTGGTGGAATGTGCCCTGGAAAAAAGGACTGCTGTCTCTGGCTTCTTGGCCCCGCGCTGGAGGGTTGTCCTGCTGCCCAGATTGGGGCAGAGTTGGTTGGAAATGCTGCTTTGCTTACATTCCTTAGTGGGGGCTATTTGGGAGCAAGCTGCTCCTTAATCTTGAAGGAAGCCTAATTTTAGTCATTTGCTGTGCAAACTCTTTTGCCACTGCCAGAGGCTGAAACCTCCCTAAAACAGAGATCACTATGTGTGGGGAGACACCAAAAGGAAGCCTGTGCAGTGACTTTGGCCTGGGGCTAAGCAAGGATTGTAAGAATGAACTGACATGGGGAGTTTTTTATTCATCCAGAACTCCTAATGTGATTCCTGTGCTCCCATAAAGCCATTATAGTATATAGTCATCTATGATGGTTAGGCAAGTGCTTATGGATGCAGTGTCACCTACGTCTAATTCCACCATGACCTGTGGGCTTAATTTGGAGGTGATCTTTTAAACTGATAGAATTTATATCACTCCATGGAACCTTCAGCCCTGACCTCCAGGTTGACTCAAAGAGTTCTCTTTCTAGAACTTGGTTCAGGAGCCTGCATGGAGAGATCTTAGCCAAGTGTCTCGTCTTTACCTTTTAAGAAGTATGGCAGAGGGGATTGGGAGGGAAAATAAGGCATGCCCTCAAGAATCGATCCATCACCCTCATTTGTTCACTGACTTCCACAGGGATTCTCCGGGGCCAGGTGCCAGAGCAGCTGTGGACAAGTGAAGTGCAGGCGAGGGGAGCAGTGTGTGCACACTACCTCAGGACCCCGCTGCTTCTGCCCCAACCCCCAGGACTGTGACTCAGGCTGTGCCAGCAGCCCCTGCCAGCACGGGGGGAGCT
The DNA here is from genome assembly GCA_007922815.1 of Macrotus californicus. Lineage (NCBI taxonomy): Eukaryota > Metazoa > Chordata > Mammalia > Chiroptera > Phyllostomidae > Macrotus > Macrotus californicus. The sequence goes on along the minus strand of VMDR010014710.1, from coordinate 18,629 downwards.
GCTTCCCGCAGCGCCAGCCTCCATATTATTCTTGCCAGTGCCCTCCGCCATTCTGGGGCAGCCGCTGTGAACACACAGCCCCCACCAGCACCCCTCCTGCCACCTGTCACAGCCAGTATTGTACCGACAAAGCACGGGATAATGTCTGCGATGAGGCGTGCAACAGCCACGCCTGCCAGTGGGATGGGGGTGACTGCTCCCTCACCATAGAGGACCCCTGGGCCAACTGCTCCTCCCCAATTCCCTGCTGGAACTACATCAACAACCAGTGTGATGAGCTGTGCAACACAGCCGAGTGCCTGTTTGACCACTTCGAATGCCAGAGGAACAGCAAGCCATGCAAGTAAGGGTCCAGGGTCCCTAGAAGCTGCAGGAGACTGTCACTAACACACCTCGGTTTCTTGTTCTTGCTCCTAACCACTCCAGTGCTTCAGCCCAAGCTGCCTCTGCCCTTCAGACTGGTGCCCTGAGACCCTCTTCTTGGTGTCAGCCTTGTCCCATCGCACGCTACCCTGTGCTCTCCCTTGCTGACAGAGGTCCAGGAATGCTCATTGCACAACTACCCTCTCTCTGCCTATTTTTGCCTTCTCACCTGCTGCTCTCGTGACCTTCTGGGGAAATAACTTTTGGAAGTGGTGTTACCTACTCTCAGGCAGCTTCTCACATAACCTGCCTGCAGGATGGATGGAAAGGTCTGTACCTCTGTCTGTTTATCCCATTCCTTTCTCTAAGACTGGGTTTCCCCGGCTGGATTTATCAGGAAGCATAAGGTAGATTTGGCCACTTAACCCTCCTGGTCTTCACTTCGCAGTTATAGGGCACTATATGGTTTACACAGTAACTTTCCTTTTAGCCCTCCCATTTAATTTGATCCTGATGAATTCTCAACAGCCTTGTGAGATACAGGTATTGTTAATGGTCTTTCACGTGTGAGGCCTGGAACGTTAAATTGCTTGCCAAAGCACGCACAGCACTTCCTGACTCCTCACGTCTTCACTGAACTAGTGTAGCAAGTTGTAGCGTATGGTGTAACTCCAAGGGACAGGAGTGGGGGAGGAGGTGTAGATAAAATGGTTTGTGCATCGTTTAGGTTTGGGGACTCGATTTCCTTTTCCCAGTATGGAGAGAGGCTTTACAAGGTAGATGTGGTATCCTGTATGGGACACACACCTCACTGCCTGCCTTCCATAGCTGAGATGGAGTCTTGACGGAGAAAGAAATCGGCCATATTGACATGGTCCTTTGTATAGCAGCTCTTGATGGTTCAGAGCCGTGAGTCCAGGCTCTGGAGGCACCTCTTGAGAGGCACCTTTTACGTATGAAAGTGGATGCAAAAACAGAGGAGGCACGAACCAGGTGTATTTTCATTTTGGGTATGCAGCTTTGTTTATACATCTGACTTAAAATGATGACGAGCTACCAGGGAGCCCATAAGCCCGGGTGGTATAGTGAGCACCATATTGTCTGTCATTGAGGGAGTAGCACTCAGTGAAGTTGTGTGGCGTAAACTCTATGTATTCTAAGGTGGCAGAGATAGGAAATTCGGGGAAGGCTTCATGGGGCACTTGGGGTCTGATCTGGGCTGCAGAAGATGGGTGGGAAAAACCCACAGGAGTCCCCCATAGGAAACGAAATAGAGCTCTAGTCTCATCCGAGCTCCTTTCCTTCCTCTTCCTCTGCCTCCCTCGGCCTAGGTATGACAAATACTGTGCTGACCACTTCAAAGACAACCACTGTGACCAGGGATGCAACAGTGAGGAGTGTGGCTGGGATGGGCTGGACTGTGCTGCTGATCGGCCAGAGAACCTGGCAGAGGGTACCCTGGTTATTGTGGTGCTGTTGCCACCTGAACATCTGCTCCAGGATGCTCGCAACTTTTTGCGGGCACTGGGCACCCTGCTGCACACCAACCTGCGCATCAAACAGGACTATCAGGGGAACCTCATGGTCTACCCCTATTACGGTGAGAAGTCAGCTGCCATGAAGAAGCAGAGGATGAGACGCAGGTCCCTTCCTGATGATCAAGAACAGGAGGTGGTTGGGTAGGTTTTTGGTTTCTGAACTTCTTACAGCTTAATTTTATAAAGCTGAGTATTTCAATACACAGAGGAAGTCATAAGCGAATCTGTACAAATGCAAAATAAGACAAATAGAAAGGCCCACCAAGTGAAATGGAGGTGTAATCCCAGTATTTATAGTTAAGGGTAAAGGTTTGCCTTGATCTTGGAGTCCTGAAAGACCGTCTGGAGCAAGCAGGAGGCAGGATGGCAGGAAGCCTTCTCAAGTGCTGGGGTCTTTAACCTTTCGGCAGGGTTGCCTCAAGTCCCTTCAGTAGGGCTCCTCTTTTGTATTAATCTTTGGCTTCTCAGCTGTGTTGTCTAACCCAGAAGGCTTGGACTCAGCCAGGCCAAGGAAGGTGAGACCTTCTCTAAATGGGAATTAGGATCTATATTTTCATTTTGGAGATCCATCTGGAGAAGGCAGCATCACAAAGGGGAGAGGCCAAAACTGAAGGTGACGAAGGAAGATGCATGCGACCCTTTCCAACTCAGCTGGACTGGCACCCTATGCTCCTCACCATTTCCCTTTCTCCTCTTTTTCCTTGGCACCTACAGCTCTAAGGTATATCTGGAAATTGACAACCGCCAGTGTGTTCAAGATTCAGACCAGTGTTTCAAGAACACGGATGCAGCAGCAGCCCTTCTGGCCTCTCATGCCATCCAGGGCACCCTGTCATACCCTCTCGTCTCTGTTGACAGTGAGTTGCACACTGTGAAGGGGAAAGTGTGTGTGCGGGGTGGGGGGGGGGAGATGTCACCTGGGGCAAAGAGAAAAGGGCACACTTTTCAATGTGCAGCTCTTTGTTTTCCCGGGCTAGGGAGCTCAAAGCTGCTCTCTAAGTAAATTTAAAGCCAGTATTGAGAGGTTGATGTTTTATTCAGCACTTTTCCTGTCGTTTGCAATTTTAGGTGAACCCCCGAGTCCACCACGCACTCAGCTTCTCTATCTACTTGCCGTTGCTGTTGTCATTATTCTGTTTATTCTGCTTCTGGGGGTTATCATGGCCAAACGAAAGCGGAAGCATGGCTCCCTCTGGCTTCCTGAAGGTTTCACCCTTCGCCGAGACTCCAGCAATCACAAGCGCCGTGAGCCAGTGGGACAGGATGCCGTGGGGCTGAAGTAAGATGGTTTGCCACCAAGCCACAACTCACAGTTGTAGTAAGCAGGGATAAGTCAAAAAAGTAGATCTTTTTGAGTCATGATTTTTAATTCTGAACTCTGGCCATACCACATTATCACACTTGACCATAATTCTGAATGCCTCCTGAATAATTGTATGCTTCTATTCTGTACATACTGAATATTATCACATTGGTGCTCAGCTTCTGTGTTGAGGTACACTTTTGTTGTAAACTCTTGATCAGCAGAAAAGGAAGGGATGTTTACTCAGGTAATGAGATGTAAAATACTGTCCATCCTTTCAGGGCCAGAGCCCCTAAAAATCTGAGTATAGCAATGAGAGTGTGTTGTGGTGGGAAAAGTATTAAAATCTACTATATTAGTTGATGATAGACCTCTCCTTTGTTTTTCCCCTTCATAATTCTGGCATATCAGAAATCTCTCAGTTCAAGTCTCAGAGGCTAACCTAATTGGCTCTGGAACAAGTGAACATTGGGTCGATGATGAAGGGCCCCAGCCAAAGAAAGCCAAGGTAAGCTGGCCATCGCAGGCCATTATCTGGTCACATTTCAGTTTCTGTCTTTGGTAGCTAGAGGGTCCCAAATGGGAGTGATAGTGATACAGAGGGATCCAAGAAAAAACAGAATTCTCTTCTGGAGGGCAGGCCCCTTGTAGTACAGGCCTCCCCTGCTTGGTGAGTGTTCTAGGGAACCATCTGTATCAGTGTACCAGCTGGTGGTGGTGTGAGAGGTTGCATTCAGCTTCAGTGAATTTTTTTTTCGAAGACTCTTTCAATGCCTTTGCCCATTTCACGATGGGTGATTTACGAGTGTACCTGCGCATGCCATGTGAAGTGTTCAGCAGTTTTTGACCACGAAAAGCATGACCCCAACCCTCCCTATGTACCCAGTCTCTCCCCAAGCAACTTTTTTTTTCCCCTGGATGAAAAAATTCCTCAGAGGGAAGCAATTTACTGATGTGAAAGAGGTGAAACAAACTCAAAAATGGCAGAAGCCCTAAAAGGCATCAAAATCAACAAGTTCAAAAACTATTTTGAGCAGTGGAAAAAATGTCTCAATAGGTGTGGTGCATCAAACAGAGGATACTTTGAAAGTGACTGAAGTTTAAACATGTAAGAATAAATGCACAATTTTTTATAAGTAAACTCCGGTTTTTTGGGGTTCCCTCTCATATGTTGCCCAGGCAGTGGCTATCCAGGTTGTCATGAAAGACAGGAATCTTTAGATCATTGATGGCCTTGAGTTACCTACATGTTTTCAGTAAGGACTCTAAAAATACAAATACGCTTCCTTCCTCAAAAGTGCCATAGGTAGTAGTCAAATAAGGACTGAGGTATAGTAAACAGCAGTTACTGCATCTCTCCCTTATTCTCCCTGGGCATTTCTCTCCTGGAAGGGAAAGTGAAATTCAACAGTGGAAGAAAGCCTGTGACCGTTGGCTTCAGAGGCTTCTTAGCTTGAGCCCAGGAAACAAACCACTTAACAGTAAGCGATAGATTGGGCCGAGGCTGATGTGAAAAAGGAGACCACCCATCTGTAGCCCTACGTGGCTGGGATGCAGATGCATCCCATAGATACTCTAAATCAGCTTGAGGAAATGAATCTTGTGATACAGGCATCCAGTGCAGCACAATGACTGAAAACATTGCTTCAGTTACCATTGGAATTGGATTCAAATCCAAACTCTGCTGCTTATCAGCTGGCAGATTATTTAACCTCTTTGTACTTAATTATCCTTATCTGTAAAATAAGGCTATTAATAGGGATATTTCTTTATGAGGTATTGTGAGGATTAAATACAGCAATATATGTAAAGTGCTTTATTTTCTATCACATACTGGATATTCAATAAAGAGTAGCTGCTTTTAAAATTATAATAATAATTATTGCTCAACAAATATTTTCTGAGTGCTTGCTATGTGCTGATCTCTGTGTTCATAGAGGACAGCAGCCTTGAAGCAGGCTTGTCCCCTGTTCTTGTGAACTGTACAGTCTGGTAGTAGTCCCCAGTGAACACTTAACACGTGGTCAGTTGAGCAGAAGAGCAAAGTGCTTTTTAGGACCAACAAGACAAATTAAAGTCTAAATTCATTTGTAGGGTAGGTAGGAGTTAAAGAATTGGGAGAGACCATGCCAGACAGGGAACAACATGAGTGAATGCCCAGAAGCAAGAAAATGGTGCTTTGCGGATATACGAATAGCACATTAGGGAGGTAAGATAGGTCACATATGAAGGTTGCAGCCTACAGTTGGGAGAGTTGTACAGGTGGTACAGGACAGGTAAACAGAAGTCACATCATGAGAGCCATGGGAGGCTGATATGGATATGACCCTGAAGGGTTAGAGTAGGGGTTGGGAGATCAGGAGAGGTGGTGGGAGACCCTGGGCTCGCTCTATGTCCACAGTTCCTGGTGGTGGGCCAGGCCGATAGCAAGAGTTGTCTTTCCTCGTCAGGCTGAAGATGAGGCTTTACTCTCAGAAGATGACCCCATCGATAGACGCCCATGGACGCAGCAGCACCTTGAAGCCGCAGACATCCGTAGGACACCATCACTGGCTCTCACTCCTCCACAGGCAGAGCAGGAGGTGGATGTGCTGGACGTGAATGTCCGGGGCCCAGGTCAGCACCCCACCCTCCCCCTCTCACAAGGCCATGCCTACCCTAGGTTCTAGATTGTCAGCCTGCATTTGTCCTACTTGGTGATATGCCCCCTGCCAGTTCTATAGACTCTAAATTAGCTTGAGGAAACTATGAAATTATGAACTTATATGAGAACTTATATGTAGAAGTTATAAACAAACATTAGAAAAAAGGGAAGGATTTCACATTGCTTCATATATAGTGTGCTTGAGAACAAATAGGCTGATTATATGGGATAGATTTTAGTATGATAGAAAAATTTTATCCAAGGCAGAGGGATAGAGAATCAGTTTAGTTGATACCTTAGTGTCTATAATTCTATTAATATTGGACATTTTAAAATGTTGTCCATTTTAAAATAACGAAACACTTAGCAACTTGAGAAGAAAGCTTATTTAACTCCCCCTTCTTGCTGTCTCATTATTCTTTACAGAAAGGACATCATCAGAGGAAGAGTAGGTGGCCAATTTACCATAAGCACAGGGATTTTTTTCCCATCAGAATGACTTTACTCTTACTGAACTTTTCTGACTGAATATCAATATCTTTCTCCTCCTTGAGTACACTTTGGGATTTTCCTTTCCTATAGATGGGTGCACCCCACTGATGCTGGCTTCCCTCCGAGTGGGCAACTCTGATATGAGTGACGAAGATGAAGATGCAGAGGACTCTTCTGCCAACATCATCACAGACTTGGTCTACCAGGGTGCCAGCCTCCAGGCCCAGACAGACCGGACCGGTGAGATGGCCCTCCACCTTGCAGCTCGCTACTCGAGGGCAGATGCTGCCAAGCGTCTCCTGGATGCAGGGGCGGATGCCAATGCCCAGGACAACATGGGCCGCTGCCCTCTCCATGCTGCAGTAGCAGCTGATGCCCAGGGTGTCTTCCAGGTAAAGAATGTGCAAGAGCTGCTTCCTTATGGATCCTTAATGTCTTATCTTTGTTAAGGCACTTAACATTCCATTACATTCATTCAATAATTCTTTGAGAGAATAAAGCAAATGGTAGTCATGTTTGCTAGATGCAAAGCAGAAACAGGAAAGCAGGCAAAATGACCTAATTATCTACAGCCAGATATTGATAGAGCCAATAGCAGATAACACCAGTCTTCTGATTCTTAATCACTGTGTTTTTCTGATGTGCCAAAATGCCTCCCAGATGAGTAGATTAGATGGGAGTGATACCTATTATGAAGGCTTTGATAGTGTCAGCTTCTGCCTCTGGGCTTATCACATGAGTTCACAGTATATTCCTAGATGCCCTATTATTTTACCCTTATGAGGAAATTGGAAACATTCTCTGCACCACAATTGAGGTGGTGATATTTTCCCACATCCCTCTTGTTTCTTTAGAAAGGAGAAGTACTTCACTTTACATGGAGCAGTTGTCTGTTGAGAACACGTTTGTTCGTTTGTTCATTCATTCATTCAACAAACATTTGTTGATTGACCATGCTAGAAACTTGGGCACAAAAGTAAGACATTTCTTGCCCTCCAGGAACTGACATGCAGCCTCAGCTGTGATGCTCTTGTTTCTTCTCTGAGCTTCATTATATTCTCTATCCAGGTGACTCTCTTTTCTGTACTTTCTCCTCTTCTAGATTCTGATCCGCAACCGAGTAACTGATCTAGATGCCAGAATGAATGATGGCACCACACCTCTGATCCTGGCTGCTCGCCTGGCTGTGGAAGGGATGGTGGCAGAACTGATCAACTGCCAAGCAGATGTGAATGCGGTGGATGACCATGGTAGGGGCGAAGCAGGAGTTGGGATTCTTACCTGCAGTGCATCCTCCAGGGAGCAGAATTGTTATATGTCTCAGATCCAAATCCACTCAAGACTCATTCATTTATTCATTCTTCCTTTTAACATACTGAGCTCAGAGGACTGTGTCATTGGGAGGTTTATAGATGAAGATGGGAAGGGATTATTAGTGAGGGGTTTTGGACCTCAGAGCGAGTCTATAAAAGGTTTGTCTGTGTAAGTTGCCTGGCCTGCCACTCTTGACATGAGGATTTATGAGAGCTGAATGCACTGGGGTTGGGGAGACTGGTAGATGTTCTAAATATACATTCTGGCAGGTAATACATAAATAGGTCATTGTCTTCAGTGTGTGACAGGGTATCTGCCATGGGGGGGGACCGGGTACCATAGACCAAGGATCCTTATACTTAGAGGTCTTCTGAAGGCTAAGCAGCCTGTACTGCAGTGTTTCTAGAACAGAGAACTGACTTCTTGCTGCTCTCCTGGAAGTTCAAGTTCCTTGTACAAGTCATGATGCTTCCTTACACTAGGAGTAGGACATGTCCTTCTACTGTATCTGCTTATGCGAATGATTTTCCCTGCAGGAAAATCCGCACTTCACTGGGCAGCTGCTGTCAATAATGTGGAGGCAACGCTTTTGCTGTTGAAAAATGGGGCCAACCGAGACATGCAGGACAACAAGGTACAGTCTGGGCTCTGAGCTGGAGGGTAGGCACAGCAGTGCCCAGAACGCAACACCACCTCCCCCTCCTTTTCTCCCATAGCTCCTCATGATAGGTATAGACAAAGATGGAGGCAGGTTAGACAGAAACGGGGTGCAGAGAGCTTGAGGAAGGGTATCGGGCTTATCCAGGGAGGGGCCGGGTTGAGCTCCCTGCCTGACTCAGCACTCAGTCTGATCTGGGCCATTCTGTGATAACCTGGCTATAGCCTTCTCAGCCTTCCTCTTCTTTGACATTCCCCTTTCTGTTGTTCTCTGTTCTGTTCCTGCTCACTTCCTCCTCTCTTGATTGTTTTCCTGTTGCTCTTTTTGTGTGTTCCTGTTTGCTTTTCTTCCTCTGTGTTTTTTGTCCTGCTTCCCCTCTCTGGCTCATCTTCTCTCTTTTATTTTCTCTTTTCCCCTGATTTAGGTCTTTCTTTGTTCATGGTTTTTCTCTGTGTTCTTTATTTTCTCTTACTTTTTCAGCTCTGTACCTGCTTTAGATTCTTGCCCTCCTACCTTCCTTATTTCTAACTCATCCTCTCTTAGAACCCTTTTCTGATAAGCTCAATGCTGTTTTAAGTGAGTCCCTGGCTCAGTGGCATGCTTTATTTCACACATTTCCAGCTAAGAAGATAGTGCCCTTAATGGGCAAAATTGGTTCTTGGGGTAGGGTGAAATAATCTTACTCTTTTTATGTGTGAAGCATAGATATCCATTCAGCACAAAGCTAGATATTCAATTTATCTTTGGTATTAAAGATTCATACAGGGAGGCAGTTTGGAAAAATGTCTACAGGGGTGATAATGGAAAGACTGCAGAAACACTGCTGTATTCTTGACTGTCATTAATATGTGCTCTTTGTGGGCCTTTCTGTAGGAAGAGACACCTCTGTTCCTTGCTGCCCGGGAGGGGAGCTATGAAGCAGCCAAGATCCTGTTAGACCATTTTGCCAATCGGGACATCACAGACCACATGGATCGTCTGCCCCGGGATGTGGCTCGGGAACGCATGCACCATGACATTGTGCGCCTCCTGGATGAGTACAACGTGACTCCGAGCCCTCCAGGCACTGTGCTGACTTCTGCCCTCTCCCCCGTCATCTGTGGGCCCAACAGACCTTTCCTCAGTCTGAAGCACACTCCAGTGGGCAAGAAACCCAGACGACCCAATGCCAAGAGTGCTGTGCCCACCAGCCTTCCTAACCTTGCCAAGGAAGCCAAGGATGCCAAGGGGAGTAGGAGGAAGAAGTCGCTGAGTGACAAGGGCCAGCTGTCTGAGAGCTCAGTGACTTTATCCCCCGTCGATTCCTTAGAATCTCCTCACACATATGTTTCTGACACCACATCCTCTCCAATGATTACATCCCCTGGCCTCTTACAGGCCTCACCCAACCCTATGTTGGCCACTGCCGCCCCCCCTGCCCAAGTCCATGCACAGCATGCACTGTCTTTCTCTAACCTTCATGAGATTCAGCCTGTGGCTCATGGGGCAAGCACTGTGCTTCCCTCAGTGAGCCAGCTGCTGTCCCACCACCACATGGTTCCCCCAGGCAGTGGCAGTGCCGGGAGCTTGGGTAGGCTGCATCCGGTCTCTGTCCCAGCAGATTGGATGAACTGCATGGAGATGAATGAGAGCCAGTACAATGAGATGTTTGGTATGGTACTGGCACCCGCTGAGGGCACCCCTCCTGGCATAGCTCCCCAAAGCAGGCCGCCGGAAGGGAAACATATAACTACCCCTCGGGAGCCCTTGCCCCCCATTGTGACTTTCCAGCTAATCCCCAAAGGCAACATTGCCCAACCAGCTGGGGCACCCCAGCCTCAGTCCAACTGCCCTCCTGCTGTTGCAGGCCCCCTGCCCACCATGTACCAGATTCCAGAAATGGCTCGTTTGCCCAGTATGGCCTTCCCCGCTGCCATGATGCCCCAACAGGATGGGCAGGTTGCTCAGACCATCCTCCCAACCTATCATCCTTTCCCAGCCTCTGTGGGCAAGTATCCCACACCCCCTTCACAGCATAGTTATGCTTCCTCAAATGCTGCTGAGCGAACACCCAGTCACAGTGGTCACCTGCAGGGTGAGCATCCCTACTTAACACCATCCCCAGAGTCTCCTGACCAGTGGTCAAGTTCGTCACCCCACTCTGCTTCTGACTGGTCAGATGTGACCACCAGCCCTACTCCTGGGAATGCTGGAGGAGGACAGCGAGGACCTGGGACACACATGTCTGAGCCACCACGCAGCAACATGCAGGTTTATGCATGAAAGAGTCTGACTCCAGTGTAGGGACAGAACTGCCTATAGTAAATGCTGCTGTGGAGCAAATGAAGGTCATCCTGGAGAGAAATGAAGAAATCTCTGGAGCCAGCTTTTGGAGGCAGAAGAGGGGAGATGCTCTTACCTTTCCAATAATGCAAGGGAAGCAATTTTATCAGCTTCACTGAATATTTGCAGAGTTTTGAGGGAGAGTGACTAGCCCCCTTTTACTCTCTTGCCCATCAAGCCAAGTTTGTGGAAATGCAAGATTAATACAAGACTTGGAACCATGTTTACTTTTATTTGAAGACTAAGGTGGATACCTGTTGTAGGCCAGACATTCTTGCAGCTCGGACTACATGTTAAGCCCTGGGGGCTTCTGCCATATCCATGAGAAGATTCTACAGTATAGTCAGTCCTATTGGGAATTTTGGCCTGGAATCCTTGCTGAATTGACTGTCTCATCTTAGCTGTGGAAATTCTTTTTACTTCATTTGGTGCTTTAAGTTTTGCACCTGTCTGTGGTTGTAGCCCCTCCAGCAAGTTATAGGCCTTGGCCTTTGTGCCTTTAATCATTCCTGCTCTGGAACATAACTTCTGCCTCCTTTGCCCTCCTGCTTTTTAGTGTCCCTGGGAAGTCTCACAGGGTTTACTTTGGTCATGGTTCTCAGCACAAACCTCATGTGTTTATTTTGAAAATGGGCATACTGCCTTCTACATAATAGCATTCCTGAAAGAGGAGCAAAATATTTTTCTTTGAGCCTGATTTGGGGACAGGAGATCCCTTCAAGAGGCTGCTTCTAGTTCTCTGGCCTGCATGCAGGGCTTCATGTAAATCTTACAGGAAGAAGGATAAGAATCAGTTTTTCCATCTGTGGGCCTAGTCAGTGTGACATTTTATCCTTGGCAGGGTAGGTACTATGAACTTCCTTAAAAAAAAAACAAAGTTTGGAATGTTGGAATGACAGCAGCTAAGCCAACTGATGTAGGAAGTGTCCCCACTGACAGATCCTTGCCCTTCCTGCCAAGCAGTGTGTTGACTTCAATGGGAAACACATTTGTCCCAGATCTAAGAGCCCTCGGGTGCTTTCCTCAGGCCTCCAGCAGATAAAGCAAGTCTATATGCTAAGCTTCTCCTTCCATCAGTCCTCACAGAAAAAAATGTCTCAAATGATATTCCCTCACCTAGCATGGAACTTTCCTGGGCTCAAGAGCCCATCATGGTAGTCTTCCCTCCGCAAAGTGATCAGTCTCTACTTCCTTCCTGATTGATTCTCTTTCTGATCGCAGGCCCGTTCACTAGTCTTTGCTCCACACAGTATGGTCTGAGTTACTAGATCGCCCAGTAGGTTCTCACTGAACACAGGGATTTTCAAGTGCAGGAAATAGAATGTTAGCCTAGTTTTCTAGGGTCAAAGCCAGTCCTGTAAGAGGTTTGAAAGGGAGGAACTATCAGACAGCCTTTGCTGTTTTTTGGTACCATTTCATTTCCTTTGGAGCAGTCATGACATCTAGGTAACTACCGAGAAACATTTTCCTTCCCTAGAGTCACCTTCTAGGTGATAACAGACAGTTACAGACTCACTGTCCTTGTCATCATGTTCAGTTTGGAATTGCATCTCACTTAAGTCTGCTCTATTTGTGGTCTTGGCAATGTCCTTGCCCCTTTGTCAAGGGCAGAAGTGTTCTAGTTAGCACAAGAAATGGGGAGACAACAGTTTTTTCTCCCTTCTCCCTGCATCAGTGAATAATTGGTCCTCTGGCCACACTGTCACATCTACCTGGTGCTGTGGTGTCATGATGCCTGGAAAATGAGTTCCACTGGAGTATTTGGTAGATATTAATAGGTCAATTGCCTACTTTGTTTTGGTTTGAATAACAGCCTTCATTCCTACCTTGGCTGGCAGTGTTCATGAGTGCTTCCCACTTACCTGACTTGTCTGTCTGTAGCCTGTATAGAAGCCCCTACGTGTCTGTTAGCATGGTAGCCTACAAATGATTTTTCCAGTCCTGCCCGAGTTCACGAACAAACAAAAATAATTAACTCTGCTCTAATATAAGCAGACTGTTTATGTGTCCATTCTGTGTTTTATTCTCTCATGTACCAATTCTACCAGCCCCTTTCATAGTGTGTAACATTTTTTCATTCTAAATGCTCTCTCCTTGGACCCATCTGGTAATTCACAGATGGGAGAACCTATATGCCTGAATCACTACGGACCTCACCACACCTGCCCTGCTCTGTCATCCTGTTCCAGCTCCACTTACTGGAATTATCAGCATCTGATCCAGCAGCTTGGATATTTTATAACCTCCTCCTCTCCAAACACAATGCAGGCCTGACTTGTTTCTAATTGGAATCCTTTGGGTTTAGGGGAAAGGAATGTGAAAGCCGCCATTACAGACAGGCTTTGGTGATGAAGAGGAAGATACTGCCTTTCAAGCATTTGTCAGTCACTTAGATGTTAAGGACCCCTAAGTTGTATCATATCTGGTCAAAGAAAAGGTAGGATGGAGACTCACTTTCTCATTTGGTTCCAAATGGCAGACACAACTTTTATGCCATGTATAGGTCAAACCCCCCCATTTTTGGTTTATTTTTATAGATTCTGTCTTTGACTCTTCTGTCATCCTCTGAGGATAGTTTTTTTTGTTTATTTGCTTATCTCCTGGTTTGTGTTAAGGATCATTTTCTGACTTACATGATAATGAGGGAGGTAGAGGTTTGAGGGCAAGAGAGGCTGAAAGTTAAAGATTTTAATGTAAGTAATCAGATATGAGGCTCAAGTCCATCATATCATCTTATATTAAACTTCCTAGTTCAGAATTCTTGCACAGAAAAGAACCAAAGGTGTAATGTATGGTTGGCAGGTGGTTTGGGGAACTTGGCCTTAACCAATACATTGAATGTGTGATGACTGTTTGACAGGACACGTTCTATGCCCCGAGGCTCTCATTCCTAACTCTCAGCTCCTTCCCTGTGTACATTGCTCTTAAGATTGATATTGTATCTGTTTGTATGGGAACCCTAATAACCAGTAAAATGACTGCATATTCCTAACTATACATAGTAAGGAAAATGCACACTTTGTTTTTACTTTTCAAAGTTTCATTCTAAAAGTAGTTAAGATGAAATTTATATGAAAACATTTTTATCACAAAATAAAAACAGTACCTGTGAAGCTCAGTGGTGTGGCAGTTTTTGTTTTCTTTTCCTGCATTCCTGGTCTTGCAGTGATTTACCTCACAGCATTTGCTGAGAGAAATACTTTTCATGCTGCGTCCCACAGGGCCTAGCACTGGGCTATATTTTCTTTTCCTTCAGGCAGATCATAAATAAATGCTTTTGAGGAAGAAGCTTCTGTCAAATAGGAAGCATCATAAGATTAAGTCACTTTTCTGTGCACAGCTGGCGATACACGATCGCTCAGGGCAAAGTGTCTTCCAAAGGAAATGGAGGGTGTTTGCTAAAGGCAGAAACCAGAGTTAGGGCATAACGAATAACATTGACAGTGCTGGTGCCTAAACCACTAGTTCGCAATATTATCCTTCAAATTAAAGTTTGTATAGAACTTAATATGTACAATTACAGTATTTTACATGTAAATACATCAGCGAGTTCATTTATTCATATACTTGTCAAGTCAACCAAGTGAATGCTTAGACAGAAATATTTGGCATTGGTGGTATCTATGACATTAGCAGTCTTCCATCAACTTTAGCATCAGGCTTCTTTCCATAGTAGATTTGCAGAAACTGCTGAGTCACATGTACATGATAGCAGTATTGTGTCTGAATGACTGACTTGAAGTCAGGCTGTAGTTAAACAGCTGACGGATCCTTTTTTAAGTTCTGAAAAATAATGTAACACAGCTGCCAGCACATAATGGTTACCTCGGGAGTGTTATCATTGTGTGTAAAACACACTTGAGTCTTCACATTGGAGTTTGTAACGGTGTGAGAAGAAAATCGGTTTGAAAGCTAAGGAATGACTCACCCAGGCTGGTGCTCTTCAGGCTGGCCTCAGAGCTGGAGCTGCCTCTTCAGACTTTGGTCCACAGAACTGGTGGATCTGGGCCACTGGCCCCCTTCCACTCCTCCCCCTGCCACCACAAGCCTAAAATCCTAGCCCTTGATGGGGCAGGGAGAACTCACGGCTCTCCTAGCGATGAAGTCCAATGAAGGAGAGCAGGCTGGCAGTCCAGGCTGTCATGTCATGGCTGGAACAGCAGATTTGGACCAGGCCCTGGACATGCCAGGGCAGAGACAGTGCTCCCCTCAGTCATGCAACTAACAAGCCTCCAGGCCCAGGGAGAAGGAGCTGAGGTCCTCTTTCAGAAGGTGATGAATGGGCCAACCATCCTTGATGTCCAGGGTGCAATGGGCAATGGGGGAACTGTGAGCCGGTTACTGCCTCTGCTTCTGTAAGTACACCCGGTAAACACTGCCACAGGCTGGCTGAGTGGTCAGGCCATTCACCTCATCTGTCTGACGGCATTTTTAAAGTAAAATAAGGATCAAGTGCTTGGAAAAGCCCTAAAGAGAGAGTGGGTATATGTGGTAAGTGTATGTGTTTGTGCGTGTCTGTGTGGGAATGTGTGTAATACAGAGAGAGTATTCAACTTTCCCTTCTTTTCTCTTAGAGCTTATTAGCAAGACACATTTAAAAGATTTGTACCAGTCAAATCCCGACTGAAAAGTGTGGGCAAGCTCAAAAGAGGATAACACAAGAAGGGCTTATCCTAAACCTTATAAATAAGAAGGGCTTTGTTAATAACAGGACTAACTATGAAATGTATATGTGAGAAGTAGGGGAACCTTAACAGGCAGTGCAGAATGCTCTGGCTAGCATCAGCACAGCTATTCCCTCTTAGGTCCAAAGGAAAGAAGGTTGGGAGAGGTTACTGAACCCAGAAGGAGAGA
The DNA here is from genome assembly GCA_007922815.1 of Macrotus californicus. Lineage (NCBI taxonomy): Eukaryota > Metazoa > Chordata > Mammalia > Chiroptera > Phyllostomidae > Macrotus > Macrotus californicus. The sequence goes on along the minus strand of VMDR010014710.1, from coordinate 3,141 downwards.
GTCCAGAAGAGCAAGTTACCTCAAGAAGAGCTGTGTGACTTCTGTCAGGGAACACAGTGAGCCCCCAGGCTCCCTCACTATGAGGAAGCCAGGCCATAAAGACCCTGGTCTCACTTTCCACCCTGCACTTCCTATTTGCTGAATCCAAGAGGAAGTCTGAAAATACAGGAGCCTGTTGGATTTCATCCATTGATACAGTCAGCTTGCTGGGGTGGAGAGCTTGGTGAGGAAAGGAAGTGAGTGGATCTGGTGGTGCAAACACATCACTGTCGAAAACATTCTCCCTCCAACTATAACATTTCTAAGAATCTTCTACTACAGCCTTCCGTGGATGTGTCAAGGCAAAGGATGCAAAGTAAAAGGAATGATGTACTGATAATTCGGATTTTACTTCTTTTCCTGATCAACTTACCAGTGTGTGTCTTCACTACTTTGGCTTGCTTCAAGCACTCGAACTGGAGACAATCAGCAGCAGAATGGATAAATTATAGTACCTTCATCAAATGGAATGCTAACACAGAAATGAAAAAAAAAAGCAACAATATAGAAAATTGTCACTGACATAACATGGAGCAAAGTAAGCCAGACACAAAAGAATACACTCTATGATTCCATTATATAAGTTCAGGAAGAACAAACCAATGGTAAATTGATATCTGAATAATGGGTGCTTTGGAGGGGGGGGGAGTGTTCTTGACCAAAAAGAGAGCAAGGAAATCTTTCTGAAGTCTGAAGAGATCTTGACCTGGCTGGTGATCTTATGAATGTATACATATGTAAAATTTCCTTAAGGTTTGTGCATCTTACTATTGTAAGTTATACTTCGATAAAATATTGGGTTGGCCAAAAAGTTTGTTGGGTTTTTTTCCCTGTGATGGCTCTAGTAGCTCTTACTTGTCTTTAACTTCATTTGAAACCATTTTGTTAGATTGTATTGTGACAGCTGTCTTATCAGCATGCACTTAAAAAAATATCAAAGCCGGTGAATTTTTGTGTAGCCATTTTAATATTGAAGATGAAAGAAAAGTACACATTTTCAGCATATTATGCTTTATTATTTCAAGAAAGGTAAAAGCACAACTGAAAAGCAAAACAAAAAAAGATCTGTGCAGTGTATAGAGAAGGTGCTGTGATTGATCAAATGTGTCAAAAGTGGTTTGCGAAGTTTCATGCTGGAGATTTCTCACTGGACAATGCTCCAGGTCGGGTAGAGCAGTTGAAGTTGATAGTGATCAAATCAAGACATTAATTGAGAATAATCAATGTTATACCACGTGGGAGATAGCCAACATACTCTAAATATCCAAATCAATAAAGTTACTGGTGAAAGTGAAAAATGTGTCTTTCATTTTATGGAAAAAACTGAACAGACTTTTTGGCCAACCCAATATATAACAACTTACAAATGTATAAACTCCTAACATTATAAAATGATATATAGTTATATATAATTTGTTACAAAATTATAAAATGTTAATAGTTTATGTTTGTTTCAGACATTTAAAGATGATATAATACTTATAGCTTATAATTTTCTATATTTCCCTCTTTAGTTCCATTTTCCTTCCTTTCCCGGTTACTTTTCATAAGTTTGGTTTATGGGGATTTTTTTATTCTTAAAAACGTTATTATTTGCAATATTTATAAAGAAAGTATGTTTTCAAATTCAATGGCATGAAATGTGAGACTGCATAATTGCAAGATTAATTGAGCAAGGCCAGCCTGTTAGCCAGCTGGGTAGGATTTCTGGAGTCCAGCTCGATAATCCGTATCTGTCTGGGTCCTGGCTTGCTGTTGGGCCCTTGTCTGCCACAGCTTAAATATATTTGGAATTGATTCTGGGTTCTGTAATCTATTTAGATTTGCAAGAACCTCACTGTGAATTATCACCTGCTTTCATGTGCCTATTTCAGACAGTTTAGGCCAAGCGAATACTGGGGTGTAGGCATTTAGTTCCTGCTTCTCTGTAACGGAATTCTCTCGTGTCTCCATCTCCCTCCATGATTTCTTTCCCCTGACTCTGGAAAAGGGTTAAGAAAAGGGACCTGGCAAATGGTGGACACCAGCCACTAATCATGTTTCATGAGAGTCTGTGTTACTGTGGCTGCTGCGGGGTTTTACGTAGGAAAATGGCAAAGGAGGAAGAGAAGCTGTCTGCATCCGACCATACACGTGGACACCCCCAGAAAACTTTCCGAAAAACGACCCTAAACCATTAGGAATTCAGTGAATGAAGTGATGTAAAATTAATTCATAGAAAATTCTTTGTTATAAACAAAAACCAATCAGGGGGTTCATTGAAGAGAAGATCACAGTTACAATAGCAAACACACATGCACAACACTACACACACGTTTCTCTTTCACCTCGCTTACGCATAGCAATAACCGTTAGAAAAAATGACTAACTGAGAATACTACCCAATATGCCCCACTCTTGGAAATCTGAGTGACTGCCGCTGCGTCATTCCCAACTTCAATTTTAGCTCTGCTCTACTTTTCCCCTTCCCATCTGCTGGGTAACAAGTATGACTATATCTGATCATGCCCACAGCTTAGACACACAATCCTTGATCCCATCTCACCATCACCTAACACACGTCGAATTCCCATAATAAGCCCTTCCTTACTGAGACACGCACATTTCCCCCAGGGTGCAGTTTTCCCTGCAGCAGAAAAACATCCATAAACCTATCTTTGTTTGACTCTGGGGAGTGCCCCTGGTGGTCTTTGACAGACATCCACACGGGCCTGTGCTCAAGTCCAAAACAAAAAGATTCCCAATTTGAAAGCTTCTTATATACAGAGAACTGACTGTAACAGTGAGAGTTTATGAATTTATTTCAAAAATATCTACCACGTTCACAAAAATGAAGCCTGTAAGAAACCATGATAAAATCTCAGAGTTTCAGAGTTTTAAGTATCACATAGTTCTCTCTCAACAGAGCACTACTGAATTAGAAACAAAATGTAACCAGCACTCCTATATGTATGAAAATTTTAAAAACTTAGGTCAGTTATTTTTGCAAATATGCTAGAAGATATTTAGAAACTGCACAAAAACATCAATACCACTGTTTTTGAAATGCTAATTATTAAAACTCAAGGAAAGCAACTAAAGTTGTAAGTGGAGAAACTCTAG
>VMDR010014709.1:0-23181 GCA_007922815.1 Macrotus californicus | reverse complement strand
CACAGAATAGGCTAAAATTACTCACACAGTAGAAGCTAAAATTCAAGAAAATATTAGGACCATCCTTTGTAAAGATACATACTTAAACCTTCATAAGTGATATTGAGAAACTACCTTTTGAAAGTAGAAAAACACTTGCTAAATTGATTGTAGTAATTTAGGTAGATTTGTTATCTGGGAAGTCAGGTAAAATTCTCTGAGTTCCAAGTGAATTTCAAAAAAGCACATCAATTAAAGGCAGAGACTGAATCTCACTTGTCCCCTGAGAAACTGTCTAAGAAATGTAAAATAAAGGAAAAGTACCAGAATGATGAGGCACATGAATGCAAAGCCAGCCCTTAGTTAGCTGTTCTGAAGGAAAGCAGGCCCTGGGCAATTAACTAAAACTGGGGACTGTGGACATAGACTTGCTGGGCGTTCCTGTGACTCACTAGTTTTACATCAGGGTAAACCTGGAGGAGTGTGTTCAGGGAGCAAACAACTGAGCTCAAAAGCAAAAGAAGCGGGGAAATGGGAGTGCTAACCTTACAGGTGGTAGAGAAGAAGAGACACCACAGTAAAAAATATGTTACAAGCTCTTGGTAGGTATTCAGGGAAAGAGAAAGGGCGATGCTATAGAAAATGGAATATGTGGTCAAGGCACAAATGTTCAAGAGCAGCTTCTCAGGAATATCTGCAATGGGTATTGCAGACTGAATGAGGTGGTGATGAGAAACCCGAGTAAGGTTCCAGAAGTTCCTCATGACAAGAATGGTGGAGGTTCTATCACAGGCACAAGTCAGACCTCATTTTTTAAGAAGCACAGGGAACAAAGGAGAATTGAACATGTTAAAAGTTTTAATATACTGGGTGGCAAGAAAATGGAACCAAAATAAAACCTGGTGGGATATCATTAATGCAAACATAAAACAAAAAACAACAAATGAACAAAATAAACATACAAACAAAAAGCAAACTCATCGACATAGACAACATAATGGTGCTTACTAGAAGGGAATGAGGGTGGGGGAGAGGATGAAGACGGAAAGGGGGTCAAACATATGCAGATGGAAGAAGACTAAGAAAGACTTTTTTAAAAAGATTTTACTTATTTGTTTTTAGAGAGAGAGGAAAGGAGGAAGAAAGAGAAGAAGAGAAACATCAATGTGTGGTTGCCTCTCACACAGCCCACAATGGGGACCTGGCCCGCAACCCAGGCATGTGCCCTGACCGGGAATTGAACTGGCGACTTTTTGGTTAGTAGGCCAGCACTCAATCCACTGAGCAACCCCTGCAGAGAGTGGGAAGAAAGTGCATAAATGAATTGATCCCCACTCCCCTCACCCAGATATTTTCAACCTTTTTAACCACAATCTCTCTTGTTGATTTTTTTTTTAATTCACAAGTCAGAAGACCTTAGGCTACATTAACTGATTTTTTTTCTTTGCAAAACCTTGATGTTTTTATTTATCTATCTTCATTCTCCTGGGCAACACTGAGTCTTTAATATGGCCTTTAACAGCACTTCAGTGCTGGGTTCTAGGATCATAATATTGACCAGGATTATTGCCTCATGGGTGGGGGTTCATTGCATTTGAACTTCCTGAGCACGAGGGGCAGTAATGTGAAAATCTTATGTATCCTATTAGCTTTTGAAGTCTTTAAACAGGAAACACATGAAAAACTTCCATTAAAGTAATACAGTTTCTGAGGCCCTGAGAAAATAGCAGAGACTAAAATCTTCTGAAGGATTCCATGGCTTAAAAACCTTTCTGACGGAGTCTGACCAAAACATGAAATTGAGGAGGATATTAATATGTCAATTTTGAGCTTTTACTTTCCCTGCAAGGTCACGGATATCATAGGCACATTCAAGGAATAAAAAGAAAAGGAAAAAAAAGGAAGATAGGTCATCTACCTCCAGCTCTCTTATCAGTCATACAAATATCTTTCCAGAAATTTCCCAACAGATGTTTGTGTTTCATAGGCTTGAACTGTGTCACATGATCACTTCTTTCTGCAAGAAGGCTGGGAGAGTGAGTAATTCGCTTTTTTAGCCTTTGTAGTGGCAGGAGGTGACATGTGATAGGGGCCGATAATACCTATCGGAACAGCCAACCCGTAATTTCAACCACAAACATGGACAGCGATGCTTTCAGGGGCTGTGGAACGGGCAACATCTCTGTCCTTCATTTTGGAAAGCATTTGTTACGGATGGTGGTTTTTCTTTCTGTCATTTTTAAATTTTCTTTGTGTATTCCCACCTGTTTTTAATCTCCTGCATTATTTTCAACAACTCTAGAGCTTAGTAGTGACACTTCTGTGGGGAGAAAAATAGCTCATGGGCTTTGTCATAGCTTTTCTTCATTTTGAGGATACTTTCCTCTTTTATTCTGGTTTCACATGTCTGTCTAAGATCGTTAATGTTACTGTAGGGCTGGCTTACAGATAAAAGGTAGTGTTATTTTTCAAGGTAAGAAGTTCCCATTTTTTAACGCTCTTTTAGTTGTATAGTCAGTCATCTTTGGGGTATTATAAGGGAGGAATCTTGTGAATTTTAAGTGGATTATTTAAATTCCATTAATACTTAATGTTGGTTATTCAAAATATGGTTACTATTTTTAGATTGCATCACCCTTGTTGTGACATTGTTGCCACTTTCCTTCGCTCATCCCATGAAGCTGAGCCAAATGGTAGTAGAAGGTGCTACCCTTATACACTTAGTTCAAACATTTGGCCAATTTTGAATTTTATTCAGACTGACATGGGCTTCACAATAGATTTAATTCCTGCTTTTCATGAAAATTTAAAAGCATAGCTGTTAAGATTTTTCCCCTTTCAACTTCGAAACATTTTATTAACAGAAGAGCATTGCATTATGACGCAATGTTGTTGGCTTTGCTAGTTTCTTTCTCTCTAAAATGTCTTGCTCTGATTTAGAATTCATAAAACTTGTTAAACCTGAGTGGATTTGTTCACAGTATTAACTATTATAAATGTAATTCTGCTTTTTGAAAGTTTCCTGTTTTGTTTGGTAAAAAAAAAATTATAATCTGTCATGTATGGCATTTAATAAAAATTGCATAGACAAAGACTTTAGGTCAATCCTTCCAGAAAAAGAAATGTGCAGAGAAATTGGCCTTTAAATTAAAAGTTAAGTAAATCAAGTATAAATAAAAAGGTTTCTCTCCGTGTAGGCATTTTTCACTTAAGTGTTAATTTTCACATTTTCCACATGCTCCTTACACATGAATAACGAATTGGAGAAGAAGCATACCAATAACAAACAGACCTTAGCAAAAATGTTATATACGTCACTTTTGTACAAGCCTGCTGCCAGAATAATTAGTGCAGAATCTGCCTCTCATTACAGATACAAGACAGGCTTTTTGCCGTGTGTGTGCCGCGACTGTGTCCCGTGGCCAGGCTCGGCGAGCACATGAAACAGAACTGGCAGCCACACTTAGGCACTTGCTGTCTCGACTCGCTGTTTGGAACCGAGGCTGCCAGACCACTGCTAAAATTGATTGGCATTCACACTTCATTTGAGTGGGTTTGCATTTGGACAAGGTCTTCATTTTCACCTTTCTTGCTATTTCCTAAGGAAAATGAGCAATTCTGTGAGGCTGGTGTGCTTTTTAATTTTAGGATTGTTCAGTAACTACCTGTGCAACTTCTGTATACAGCAAAGGGTCTACATATTTAAGCTCACAGGTAAAGGGGTTTATATTCCTCTCCTACATTTTTCAAGTAGATTTTTATATCCTTATTTTTTTTTCTTTCTTTACTTAGCTCAGCAGCTGTGAATAGTTGCTGACTGAGAACATTAGATACATAAATTCATCATTTATCTACAGAACAAGGACAAAATTAAGCTGGAGGAAATGACCTTATGACAGCTTTTGGGAAGTTTGTACCAGACTTAAAAGGGGAAAGAGTTGTTAACATACCTTTTTCCCATATGATTCTTTCCACTGAGAGGGAACAATCTGTTTTCCTCACAAGCAGCTGGCACTAGCCAAGTGGATTTTAGAAATGTTACTCTGTACACAATTCATTCAAAGCTGTGAAGCATCTTCCAAACATTACCAGACGGCGCTGCTGATATTCATTTGATTTTTTTTAAAGCTAAAACCCATGTTCATAATGCCAGACTGGATCAGAAATTGGAATCTTCTACACTAACCTTAGGCAATATAAACAACTAGGCAAAACTGCAAAACTAAAAATATTAAAAATTGACCTGAATTCTCCAGATTGATTAACTGCCTGGCACAAACTACCCTCATAGCCAGTCAAGTCTTTACTTCATTTCTGCAGGGCTCTTCTCCAAAAGTCATACGTGATCTGAAAAGTATGAGCAAGCTCAATAGATCATTTCAATTATGCAGTAGAGCAGAACCAGATTCTTTTGAAATAAACCCCAAATCTCAGGAACTTTCTGCATCTTCTTCCCTCTGCCTGGCAATATTTTTCTTGTTTCTACTCTTACCTCCTTTGCTATTGGATTGACCCAACATACCCTGTAAAACTTGGCTCAAACATCTAAGTGTTTAGTTATTGATAATGCCTCTACTCATTTACTTAAAAAAGTGAATGCATTAAAAAATGTATGTATGAATATACGAGGTCTGTCCAGAAGGTATCTAGCCATGTAATATAAAAAATACAGACATTTATTGAAGGAGATACAAGATACAAGAAACACTGTACACAGGACAATGATGCCTCAGTTCCCTTCAAAGTAGGCACCTTGGGACCTCACACAGTTCTCCCAATTGCCATCAGCTGCCCCATCATATGTTCCTGAGTCTCATTGATAGTCTGAAATCTCTTCCCTTTCAAAGGTGATTTTAGTTTTGGGAAAAGACAGAAGTCACAGGGAGCCAAATCTGGGCTGTAGCGGGACTGAGTCACCTGGGTGATTCGATGTTTGGCCAAAAATCTCTGCAGACACATGACGCATGAGTGGGCACATTGCCATGATAAAGTTGCCAATCACCAGTTTCCCATAGCTGCGGTCTTCTGAATCATCTGAATAGTTTCCATGGGGGAATGTTCAAGCTTAACACAAAATTTGGTGCAGATTTGTTGCTGTGCTCACTCTGTCATTTTGAATGCAATGGCCACACAGTATACATACTCACTCAATGGCATCTACTGTCCCCACTGGCTACTACAGTGAAGTCTTCATTGTTCACTCAGACACATTCCAGTCCACTCTGCTTGGCTACCGGGTTACATCGGTGTGGCGCAAAGTATCCTTGTATTAACAATGGCTAGACTTTTTCCCTGACACACTTTGTCGTATCAGTGCTGTTACATACACTGGAATACAAGATGCCATCTTGTTCTAAGGAGCAAGTCACTTAACTTTGTTTTTCCCAGAACCCTTGGATGTGCTTGGATCATAGATTTATTCATTTGTAATGTAGTTTTATTTTCATTTCTATCTTCCTACAGAATAGCCACATGTGACTATTCACTTCTTGATATGTGGCAACTGGGGTATGCTATAAGTGTAACATACATATCAAATTTTAAAATCTTAGAATGTAAAAACAAAAAATAAAATATCTAATTAACAGTGTTTTACATTATACTGATAGATCATAGTGATAATATTTGGTAGATTGGGCATATTATTAAAATTTATTTCACCTGTTTCTATTTTTTAATGTAGCCATTAGAAAATTTAAGATGACAAGTATGACTACTATTTTATCTGACAGAGCTACCTTACACTAGGGGCACTGTGAGAATGAGGGTAAAGTTTCTGTATTTAAGTACCATTACATAGAGCATGAAGGTGTTTGGTAAACATATATATTAACTGAATATGTATTTGAATAGGCACTGTTGGTATCTAGAGCTAAGAATAAGGATGCTGATTTTGCAGAGGCAAAAGTTACTTTAGGATTGAAAAAAAATTGATATTCTCTAATTTTTTGTCTTTATTTCTTAAGATATGACAGTTTGAGAACAATTCTAGTGTTTTCTTATAGGTAATTTGATTTAGTTACCTGTCCATTTCACTTCTTTGTGTTCATGATCCTTTCTTAGCTATTTGACCTGGCATATTACACAGAAGTAATTTTCCTCAAATGCCCCCTAACTGCTCCCCAAAAGAGGCAATGCTATATATGACTTTTTGCCTACCATGGTCACTAGCTAAAGCTGAAATGAAAAAGATGGCAAGTAATAGCACCATGCTCCAGCAAACCTGCTCATTTACTACTGATATTTCAGTTAGATGTCCGAGAAGCTTCAGAAGACACAAAATTCATTTTTCATGAGTTGCATAAGGGAGAGCAAAATCTCTGGGAAATACAATGTTGGTTTGAGAAATTCAAAACTTAGATAAGATATTATCTCCTATTGGTTACTAGAATCTAAGTTTTGCCTCTTAAGAGTTCAGAGTTTGGGAATTATTTTGGTGGGGGATAGAGCTGTAAGGACTGTGACAGAGCCTTATTTGCCATGGTCCCCAAATTGGTGACTGATATAGTAATGATACTAAAGAGACAGGTCAGCTCAGTGTAAGTCCTGGTTTAGATTGATCCTGAACCAAAAATAAGATATTTATGGGACAATGGACAAAATTTGAATAAAGTATATAAAATAATATTATATACATTAATGTTAACTTCCTAACTTTGATAACTTTACTGTGGTTATGTATGTTCATTATCATTCATATTAAGAAATTTTCAAAAAGTGAATTTTCATATTTTATGAAATTCTGGTGCCTTGACCTTTAAAGTTTTCCATTTTTTAATTTCATAATTATAAATATAACCATATAATATTTATAACATTCCTATTGAATTTTATGAACAACCTAGGCTTCTTCTGGTGATCAAGTGATATTTTCTGTCCATTATGTCAATAATTAAGAGAATTTTAATCTGTTAGATAGAATTATTAATATATATGCAGATGCAGTTAAACCACGGATGTACGGATTTTTCTTTATGTTTGCTCTTTGTAGCACCTTGCAACATGCATGTTCAGCCCAAGTGCTCTCTTTAAATTTGCATCAATAAGTTCAAGTAACTCAGAATCTTGTCGGGAGCTCACATTCTAGGTTTTGCAAATTAACTTTTATTCCTCACTTAGACACTGGGAGTCGTTTACTGTTTTGAGGAACAAAGTGAAACGATCCAATTGAAGTTCTAGAAAGGTCTCTCTGGTGACAGTGTAAAACACAGATTGCGAAGGGGAGATCGAGACTTGCAACTGTCTCTGCAACAGACGGTAGAGACCGTAACCAGGACTGTGGCAGTAAGAACAGAACCGAGGGGTCCAGTTAGAAGGACCACTTTGGAGGCAGGATTGTAGCAATTGAATGCTCACGTGGAGGCAGAAGGAACTCAGAAAGAAAACAAGAGTTACCAAGGCTCTGACCCAAAAGGTGTCCAACCTGAGAGGAGGAGCCAAGCAAAGGGCATGTAGGGAAGATATTTTTGCATTATTTTGTCATTATTCATCATTTGGAAAGTTCTTTTCTTTAATATATTCTCCTTAAGACACATTTTCCATAAAACTTTAGGTATGAGTCTATTATTACTAAGGTTTGGGGAATTTGCTTGGAGAAATTTTTGAACCCATTAAGAGGGCATTCCTGGGAGGCCAGACTCACCCACATGGATCTACAAGGCTGAAAACATTCTGTAGAGACAGTACTCATCATGGGCCACTGTACTCTGTAACTTTTCAGATTTTTCACAGGAAGTACATGATCAGCTTTAGAACATTACCACGTAAAGGAAGGGGCAGCTGGTATTTTCCCAACAGGTCATAATTTATTATTTACCCCAATTATGCTATTACATGGCAGGAAAATTTCCTGACAGAAAAAGTAAGGTTTTAAAAAAATAAAAAAGGAAAACATCTATTTTAATGTAATTCGTATGTAAAATAACCTACAAAATAACTGAGTCAAAGGCAGATGTGAAAGCTTAAAATGCTATCACAATCAAGAGTCTTATTTTCATCAAAAGCTGACAGCAACTGGCTAATGCCTTCACTAAGTGCTATGCCAAAAAATTTCCAGCCAAGATGTAGAAATGAGTTAAGCGAAAATTACTGCTATTACCTTGAGTTGAAGATACCCCATCAGGCCAAGCTGCCCTGTGAAGATTGAAGGTCAGGGAGCTGAAAGTCGTGCCAGAGACCTGGCCTGCTCTGAATCCCGGGGACCCTGCCTCGGCCATCAGCAGTAATCATGGCTGAAGGCCTGTCATCGCCTCCTTGTCGCCACTGCCGGAGAGCGCAGGTGAGTGCCACAGCCACATTATTTTGTGCCTCCTGTGTCAGAACTTGAAAGCTGCTATCATCCTTTCAAATCTGTTCTTTAAAGAGACTTGTTTTCCTCAATTTCCAAATTCCCTTTAGTGCTTTCCCCCTCAGAAAAAATATCCTTAACTTTGAATTAGCTTATTTACCTTAAATGGACTGCTTAAATGTACCTTTAATCTAAAATTACCTTTAATTTTCAATGAAATGAAGTCGTCCCTTCATAACTTAGTGTCACCACACTCCAGTTTGTATTTCAATTTGTGGTCATGCAGTGGTTTTGCTATTTGTATTCACTGAGCAGTTGGCTATTTGCCCCCAAACCTGTCAACCCTTTATTACCTCCCCCAACACACACACACTACAAATGGAAACATTTTATTCCCATGACTTCTAAAAGTGAGTGAGCTTAGTTTAGCAAATAGCTGACTAGGTGTACAGTTTGAAAATAATGCCAAGGATTCTAAGCCTGAGGATTCAAATGGTGGCTTTGTTCTTAATTCTTTGGAAAGGCATCCATTCTTGTTACGCAATCTGCAGCCATTCTGCCCTGCAACGGGTAACTAACTAACTCAAGCTGGTTCTCTTGAGTTATCACATTACATTCTCCATTAATCCTCCAGACAAAAGAGTTGCTGAACAAGTCCCAGTTCCAGAAGTGTCTCTCCCTGCCAGCTCCTGTCCTACCCAGATGCAAGTGCCAAAGTTCTGCCACAGACAGGTCTGGCTTTGTTAGCTCCGCTCCCGTGAGAATCCCTCCTGGCAATGGGTGAGTGCTCCTGACCCATGAGTTCTCTAAGCCTAGAAGCAATCTCCTGTGTCTAGAGTGAATCTAGTCCTCTAAGGTATTTGTGGCAGCTCACAGAGCTGCCACTATACCCAACCTCCACCATGTGTGGCTGGTCTGTCCAACTAGCCCCATACCCAAGGCTCTGAGTCCAGATCTCCAATATGGCTCTCTCACACTGAAACCTAACCTTAACGACCTTGACTGTTTCTGCAAGGACTTCTCACGGGATAAGTTCCTGCTCCTCAAATCAATGCAAACCCCTGATACTGAGAACTGCCGCTACTCAAAGTGCCATTAAGTCCTCCAGAATTGCATGCCCCAGAGTCATGGCTCTTAACCCTGGGTGTGCCTCAGATTCAGCTTGAAGTTCAGTTCTGTCCCCTTAGAATGAGAGACACTGCCTTAGATACCGAAGCCAGCCTGGGCCAATCATGACAGCAAACGTACAATGTGTAACAATTCTAGTTTGGAAGCTGCTTCAAACTTTTTTAGAAGTAGCTATAAATCATGAAGTAATGAAATGGTGCCACACTATGGAAATTATTTTTGCCAGAATTTATTGCCATGCTAATCTCTGCAGGGTTTTTTGCATTAGGAAATCCACCTCCAACTCCCCCACCAGTAATCCCTCCTGAAGTATATGCTTGCTGCCTGCTACTTTCCAGTTCCCCGGACTCATCAGGTCTGTAATCACGGCAACCTGTTGTTCCCACACAGGGACAAACATCCTAAATCGCTCATCTCACAATACAGTTCCTTGTTTCTGTCTACTCTCTCCGGCTTTTGACTTCAGGATTCATCTGGACTCACTCCCACTGTGGTTAACCCTGCTTCCACAGCTTAAGGAAGACTCAGTTCTCTCCTTCATCATGAATTGAACTGTCCGTTCAGGTCAGAAACCTTCAGCTACCCTTATCAAACTAACTACTTCAGTACGTAAAAGCTAATTTGTGGTATAGAGAGTTATTAGAGCTATTTTGTTCTTACATTTCTGTACACTAAGATATTTTAATAATGTCTATAATAAATGAAGCTAAAAAACAAAGTTACTTTCATTTTCATGAAAAGGAAGCTAAACAAAATAATCCACCGAATCATACTGCCCTCTGGAATCACATCCTTGGATTTCTGCAAGGAGAACCACCGCCAAGTTCCCCGTGGCCTTCCCCACTGAAGCCCGCTATTTCTCAAACCCCTCTGGTGCACCCTCATTTCAGCTAAATTTAGGATGCTCTTAATGTTAGATCTTCCCCATGGCTCAATCTTTATGTATGGATTTAGCATGCCACTCTCCTGACCCCAAAGATTCATTGCTTTCCTACTTTCTAGATAAGTGACCCTCATTTTAGTGGGGTGCATCACACTAGGAGAAGTGACTAAGTATTGGGGAAATGCATACCCCACAAAACAGCTTCAATATTCTAATTCCAAACCGTATTTGTAAAATTTTCAAATATATACCACTCCCATAAAATTTGTAGAAGGGACAGACCGTTTACTCATTCATTTAACAACTACTCATCCCCTGCAGACTATGCAGCAGACGCTATACCAGATGTTCTGACTGTGGAGCAGAGCCTTACTGCCACGGTGAGAGGTCACAGACAAGCGGGGAAAGAGTAGTGCTGGAAAAAATGGCCAAGTTGAAATCTTGGAAAAATTCCACAAAGTGGAAAACTGCAGTTGTACTACATCAAGTCTCAACTCTGAACGTTTTTAAGCAGCCTCTACTCAAGCCATCAGAGAGGGACGAATGGTGGCTCCTCCCCACTTCCACACAAGATATGTCCATGCCCTAACTTCTGGAATCTGTGAATGTTACCTCATTTGGACAAAGGCTCTTGAGGATGTAATTAATTTAACAATCTTGAGATGAGATCATCCTGCTTTATCCAGGTGGGACTTAAACCAGTGATAACTGTCCTTACAAGAGACACAGAGGGGGGAGAGGAGAAGGCCATGTAAAGATGGAGGCAGAGATTGGAGTGATGTATTCACAAGCCAAGGAATACCTAGAGCCACCAGAAGCTAGAGGAGGCAAAAAAGGATTCTCTGCTAGAGACTTCAGAGGAAGCGTGATCTCACAAACACCTCTTTAACTCAGGCTCTGGACTCCAGAGCTATGAGAAAATAAATTTCTGTGTTTTAAGCCACCAAATTTGTGGTAATTTGTTTCAGCAACCACAGGAAGCCAATAGGCATATACTCCAATTTGCAGTAAGATTTTCTCACCCTGTAGCAACACAGGGTGTGCATGGTTGATATATAATAAATCCTTAATGGACTCCAGACCAATTACTTTACATAGTTTAAGGGCTAGTTCTGGGGTAGGAGAGAAGGAAAGGGCAAGCCCAGTTGGTCCCAGAGCATTATTCTGCTCGCAGTTTGCAATACTACTCTAGGGAAGATACAGTACGATTATTCTTTTCTTGTCTACCATGAGCTATATCAAACAAGAAAGAAAAAAATCACAAAGAATTCCTGATATTTTTTCAAACACACTGTGTTCAAGAGAATTTTTCTCCAAATAATTTCAGAGACGCACTTTATTATTTTACACGAAATATACACTTATTAGACCTTTGTGTCTTATTCTTTTCAGGTTGAAGACATCTCTCATTAATCTCTTTTGCTACTGATAAAGTAAGTAACTCACAATTAAATTTTTATTTGGTAAAAGTGGGTTTGGAAATCCAATGTTCTGGAATTATCCAGAGTTTTAGTTTCATTACATAGTAATTATAAATTAAACCTCAGGCAAGACTGTAGGTACCCAATGCTAAATGTAAAGAATTGTCACATTCAAATGAAAATCATTTAAATAAGAATAAGCATAAAATGACATAGAGAGTAGCAAAAACACTTGCACAAAACTTAAAATGAAACACAGAAATACAGAGAAAAAGGGTTTATCAGTTATCCTGCTGTGTACTCGGTCTGAGGGCCTACACATAACTGGAGCCATTAATTAAGCATTGAGAAAAGATAGATGGCAAGCGAAGGATGGGAAAACAAGTGAAACTGTGGGTGAGAATTTTCTGACAAATACATGTGTCTTACCAGTTAATTTTCACATCCAAAGCTGAGCAACATCTGCATTGCTTGCATTTCCTTTCGTTACTGGGACACCAATCACTTGCTCATTTATCATTCCTGTACATGCATTATTATTGAAATATGATGATTCATCACTTTCCATTGATCAAATAGCATCCAGAATTACCTTCCAAATACTTTGCATATAAAGGTGACCAAAGAACTACAAATCGGTGAGGCTTCCTTTTCATAACATACTCAGTAAAAAATTTTGTAAGCCTGATGTCTTATAATTTCTCCCATTAGCATGAGGACCATGCTCTCTGCTGACTCAAAGGGTCTGCACACCCCACTTGCTCCACGTCTGTTCATTCCACATGCTTTCATGTGTAAATCGGCAAAAATTGCTGTCAATTGAAAGCATTTGGGAGCCATTTGCCTTGCCTTCCCTTAAGTAAAAATATAAAAAGAACTAGGAGCACATAGATGTGGCTATTATGTAAGGAGTCTCCTTAGTTTGCTGCTTGGGTAGTTAGTGCCCAGGAATACACCATCCTAGAAGTGAGCAGATCAGACTCTGTAAACCAGAACTCAGACTGCCCCCCTTCCAGAAAGTGGCTCCTTTCACAAGTGTGGGTAGTATATTGGATGGAAAGAAATGGTCTGTATGTGAGTCATTTTGCAGCCCTTTCAGGGCCCAGCGATGTGTCAATTGTAGGTGTTCAGAAGTCATTTATTGATTTTAATGGACATGTGTACTTCCCTTTTCCAGGCTGCAGAGTCTCACTTAGAGATGCTGGCAAACTGAGGAAATAGTCACCCTGACACACTAGCCCTACTGAAACTGCAGGACCTCTGCGTCAGGGCAATCACACAGCAAACTGCTAAAGGCAGCTGTCCCCCCGTACAGCCAACGGCAAGAGCTGAACTCAATGAGAGGATACAGGCAGCTGTGAAAAGACATGATCTCTTTTAAATCTATCTGAAACACCTCTCAAAATTCATGTTACATTCTCTCCTCTCCTCCTTCCTTCTCCTTTTTTCTCTGGCAGGTAGATAAAAGGAGAATTGGCATATACAGTACACCTACTGTGTGCTAGGTAAGTTCTGTGCTAGGTGCTTCACCTCAGTTAACTCAATTATGATAACATTATTCTCAGAGAAACCTGAGCTCAGCATTCATGCCAACCCACTGCTGAGTGGTAAAGACTGAATGGACAGCCAGATAGTCAACACCCATATCCATTACCCTTCTCCTACACTGTGATTCCTTCAGGAAAGGGGCTCACTCAATGTGGTCAGTGGGTCCATGGGTCCATTTTAGAGCTGAGTTAACAGGTAAGCAGACTACATGGGAAAGTGTTTTTTAAATAAAAAGTGAGTGGATGAGTGTGAGAAAACATTTATCCCTGGGGATCCTTCCAGGAAAGAGCAGATGAGTGCACATATACAGACAATGGCTGTAAACACTGGACAAGAATAAAATATGGATGTCAAATCAAGGAGAAAGGCAGATGGGGCATGATCTGGAACCTACAAAAGACTAAGACCAGGATAAACACAGTTACCAACGCAGACACAAATACAACTGATAACTCCATGGGAATTAAGAGTTCCAATTAGTATTTAAAGCAAGTAAAGACTTTTAGCCAGATGTATCCCAATGTGACCTCAATTGCATATTTTTTCTATTCTTAAAGGTCCAGGACAATTTAAAGTAAGCCTAAATCCTAATTCTAGTACCTGTGTCCCTTAGGAGGCAAAAAGATTATATACCCTTTCCAGATCTATCCATCATCCTCCCAGAGTTTCTGAAAATACCTTACACCTGAAGAGTCCAAACCTCGATTTGCCATCAGTGAATACCATCCTAACCTGTTTGTACCCCATGGACTTGAAAAGATCATTTTCACATGAATACAGACACCCAAGGCCTTGTCAGAAATATTCCAATTTGTATAGAATGAGGGTTTGCATTTTCAACTACATTCCCCATTAACAACTAATCCAAGTATGAAACTGTCCTCACATGACAGAGGAAATCACTACAACAAAATATTTAAGATTCTTAACATTCACTTGGTGTCTCTCACAACAACTCTAGTGGAAACAAGCTAAATGAAAACACAATAGTCACAACACTATAACAATTTCAAAACACGTATGTTCGGTAGTAGCATTTCAGTAGCTATCAGTCAATATATGTGTTGATGCCAGGCTCTGACTACTTGGTAATACAGAGAATGTAGCACCTGTGATCTGATAAATATGGAAGCAGTGCTAACGAAGGCAAAGAGAGATTTTCCACAAAGGCAGTTGGAGACAAAAAGCTCCAGCATTAAAGACATATCAGACATGCAAAATAAAGGCCCTGACAAACACGTTAAGGTACAAATCTGAGACTAGACTGAAGGAATACCCGCTGCCTTTTCCCACACCTGCCCTGTCTATCTCCATCTAACTTAGCAGGTGATAAACACTTTGAATTCGGACATTTGGGAAAGAAGTTGGTCAAAATCTTGTTGAAAGAAAAGGGCATTAAGCATGTAAACATATTCTCCCTCCAGAATCTACGTCGCGATGCTCCTAAACATGTTTGTTAAAGAATTTACTTTTATGAGTAACTTGAAGATTTATGAGGTAAACATGAGTTAAAGAGACAGGTCACAAGCAAAGGTGAAAGTATTTAAAATATTGTTTACATATACAATAATAAAAGACAATGAAAGAACATAAAAATGGCTTTTGACATGTCTTAAATGCATAAAAAGTGGTTACTAAACAATACATTCCTGTGGTCTGCTCCTAAGCTCACAAAGAAACGTGAGAATATCCTCTCCCCACAGTTTTGGCCATGTATTTGTTCTGCTTTGATGCGGTACTATCCAAATGCAAAGACATCTAAATTATGCTTGGTTCTCTATCCTATTTTTATATGTATATTTTGTTTTTGTGTTACTAAATTGCAATTTTTGTTATGTTAGACCTTAAACCCTCACAAATGTGGAAATGATATCAGTGAAAGTATTTGTATGTCAAATAATAAAAAATTGAGAATGTTTAATTAATTAAACAAAGAGACCATTAGACTTAGGGGGCTCTAATGTTTTAATAGCCTATATAAGCAAACCGAAGCCTAAACCTGTAATGTTTCAAGGTCAGGAAATTGAAACCTCATAGATTCAGAGAACGTTTTGATAGTTGCCAGATGAGAGGGGGTTGGGAGGATGGACAAAGAGGTGAAGGAATTAAAAAGTACAAATTCGTGGTTACAGAACAGTCAAAGGGATGTAAAGTACAGCATAGGGAATATAGTCAATAACATTCTAATAACAAGTATGGTATTGGGTACAAGATTTTTCAGAGTGATCACTTAGTAAATTATGTAATGTCTAATCACTTGGGTGTACATCTGAAACTAATAATGTATGTCAAGTGTAATTGAAAACAAAAAGATGATTCAAAAAAAAAGTGAAACCTAAGGACAACCAATCACAAATACCCAGCTAGGCTTTTCCGAATAGCATAACTGCTTGGGTTGCAGCCAATCAGAGGGTCTCCTGCTTCACTTTCCCATCTCCTTTATTAAAGACGAGACCCTGGCTGCTGTTGGTGGGGCTCTCCTAACAACTTCTGGTTTGGCACTGTCTGATTCGAATCAGTTTGTCTTCAAATAAACTTTAAAAAAATGTAATATGCCCACTTTACCTTTTATCAGTGGAACAAGTGAAGTCCCATTAATAAATGCATTAATTTCTAGTGGCATACCTGAGCAGTAGGAAATCTGATAAAAAGACTCCTGATTCTCACCATTGTAAACCACTCATTAAACAGATTGTCCCTGACTTGTAAAATTAAAATAACTTTGTTAGCAAAAAATATCTAGGAATATACAATTGTCTTCAATGTAGAAGTTCATCTAAATTTCTTCTTTATTTTTAGTTGAAATATTTTCTGGCCATCTCAAGCATAAATTACTATGTAGGAGTCTTTTGTTTCTTATCTCTGTTGAGTACTTATTTACTCATCCCACACTAGCAATCAAAGAACCTTTGAATCTCTCTGTCTGTCTGTCTCTCTCTGTCTTTTTCTCTGTCACCTTTCACTCACAGATTATTTCTGCACGCAACTACAGGAAAAACGACACAAAAGACAGTAACACATTTTTCTGTCTGTGGTAGCCCCCATTAAGTGAGGAAGTAGGAACTTGTTTTATTTTTTTCCCTAGATAGTTCACAGCCCAACCAATTTTCTCTGCCACCACTTACGAATCTTATATCTGTAAGAATCAGCAAGAAATATAAGCCCTGATGACTCGGCTTCTCTGGGCACTGCTGAAGCAATGGTGTGAAGAGGCACAAGGTGGCCCAGGGACGCTGGCATCTCCTCTAATCCGAGAAACCAGAGCATGCTCCACATTTCTCTCTCTTTGAGTGAGCCTGTCACTGGTGTTCGGTTGCTCAGAGTAACTTCCTCACTGGTCAGCAGAAAAGGAAACTCCCACAAACTAAATCTCATTTTACAGGAAATATGATTTAAGTTCTTAAACTGGTCTTGATTTGCAAGGAACACAAATTTCCTCAGCTGTTATCCTTGGGCCAGAGACCTAAGTGTAATATTTTATTAAGGCAATATTTGATAAATATTCACACAGAAAGAAACCATGAAAAATCAGTAGTGAAATGAGTCATTGTTCCCATATTGTCTGAGAAATGAGATGCATCTAATACAGTGCCCTACACTTTAAGATGGAGCCCTGATTAATGACCATGCCTCAATTTATCCGGCTAGGAAAAGAACAGCACATCAAAACAGACACAAACCATCTTAAAAATTGTGGATGGAGTGGAAAATGTATATTCTACTTAAAAAAAAAAAAAGGCAAGTAATCCCTGCCTCCTTTCAAAGGGTTAAGCATTTCTGATTAGCTTTGGGTCGTGTACCACATTTTGAGTGCCTAAGCTTAAAGACACACTTCATTGAACCCCATCTAGCAAGCTTCATGCTTATGAAGGTGTTCCTCTTGATTGCTTCTCATCTGGGCTACAAAACGATTGGGTTGGAGACTGACATTGATTAAGTGCAAGAGAACCATGTTTTACTGTGACAGCTGCTAGGCCTCTGTCAACAAATCAATGTATTTTTTTTTTCTTTTCATCTTAACTCTCCCGTTAGCATCCTGCTGTTACTAGAGATGAAAAACATCTCTGTAACTGTCTGCTGATTGACCATTTTCTGATTTGCCAATCACATAAAATGTTTTTATGACAGAAAAAGCTAGCCCTTCATTCTAAGCAGCTTTTGCACACAAATAGTGCAATTTACTGGAATCCTCTGGGGTGTGGCTGCTGCTCCTACAATTTAGAATCACAATAAAGAGTGAGACCTATTTTGCGGACAAATATTACTGTACTTCCTGAATTTGATTGGTAAGGGTCCAAATGCACCCTGCTCACCCAGTGCATTTGGGGAGCGTTTTACCAGTGGTCCCACCCACTGTATTTTTGTGTGTATGCACAGAAAACTCTTAGTTATATATAATAGAGTGAAGTTGTTAAAGAAATGTTCTCTTAGCATCACACTGTGCACCAGAAATAGGTGTGGTTAGGAGACAACAAATATAAAGATCCCTAAAGAAACTTCAGGTCAAAATAGAACTTTTACAGATGGGCTTCTTAACACAGCAGACCTCCAGTTGTGTGACTTGGAATCCAGCCCTCAACTTGCCCAACTGGAACCAAGACAGGACAAGCTTATATAGAATGAGTAAACTCCTGCCTACACAAGGAAGAACATTTTGGTGCTTTACCTTTTTTTTTTATTTTTAAGTATATTTTACTGATTATGCTATTACAGCATTTTGGTACTTTTAATGAAAAGTGTATTGTCAAAAGCTTTTGCATATGATTTTACTTCATAACCAAATAAGCAATCCTACACCAAAATTTCCATTGCATCAAACTTGGACAGAATGATTTATTTTGCCCAGTCAATTTCCCCTTGTGCCTAAAGATATAAATTCAAAGGACACAAAGAACTTCACTGAAAATGTATCTTCTATATCTTCAATTGGTCAAGATGGTGACGGGATTTGAGCATCAGAAGCAGCTCCTTGTTTCAGGAGTTGAATACAGCCATGACTTAACTTTCTGATAGCTTGGTCAGCAAACCATCGGGAATAAAGGAAGAAAATTTAAATTTTTCTACAATGTACAAAAAACCTCATTCATATCACAGAAAGTATCATTAACTGTTTCAAAAGACACAAAGAAATGTTGTATTAATAAGCCGGTTTCCCCAGCAATAAGGCATTGGACATGAATTCTGGCTGTATACTGATGATTCTCTAACTCAGCAATTTCAACTTTTTCACCTCATGGCACACAAAAACTAATTACTAAAATTATGTTACACACCAAAAAGATGTAGTTTTGCCAGTCTTACAAAATAATAGGTATAATTTTGATTGATTTACAAAAAAAGTAATTACCTATCCTTTTTGCTCCAAAATTATTTTGTAAAAAATCAGATGCCTATACTTGTAGATAAGGATTTCTGGCACCAGAAGTTCACCAACCAGATGATTATGTGTTGTGACCAATAAGATGCAACTCTATTGTGTGGTCTATATACTTACTGTTCAAGACAGGGGTATTTAAACCACCCAGCTATTGTTGTGTTGGCTGCTGTCATTTTTTTAATTTGATAATCTAAAGGAAAATAGGTCAGTGCCCCTGACTAAGTAGTCGGGTATTACATGCTTTAAAAATTCTTGCAGTGCACCAGATGAAAATAGCTTCTCTAACTTGTTCATCCTGGATGCCCCTGAAAGCCCCATGCTCCACAAAACCTTGCACAAAGGAAGGTAGCTATAGTCACATTTTTTTCTTTTTTTTCATTCAGGAGAAAAGAAATAGAGCTAATCTAAAAAAGAAATTGAGCCAAAGTTGAAAAAGAGGAAGGGGTAAGATGAACTAACTTGATCATAAAAAAATAATAGAAAGATTTTGGTAGAGAACACTGGAGTAGTTACGGCTAAATAGCTCTTTGGTTTTCTCTGGTACCAGTCTACACCTTGGAGATGTTTGCTAATCACTAAGGAGTTAGCCACCCCTTGCATTGGAAAATAGCTTTATGATTGCTGTAGAGGGGTAATGAGAATTTTCAAAAGTTTGAAAGTTCATAGTAACATTTAGAAATAAAGAATTAAAAACAATAAGTTCATCTGTTTTTTATCTAAATTACCAAAATAGAAAATAAATTAGAGTTAGGATAATAACCAAAATTAAAAGAGATTGTTTTCACTTGACTTCATGGCCACACTAAAAGCCTCTTACTACTATAATGAAATTCATCGTGGCTCTCAGAATGTTTTTTCCCATTCAATCTTGCTCTGCCCTATTTCCTTAGGTCTTAAAGAGCAGCAGATACCATTGCACTTGTTATGACATATTGATGTAGAAAAATGTTATACCAAAATATTTTAAACATATTTATGTGGTGCACATGATCCCTTTTTTTAGAGATAAATTTTGCTTTTGCTTTACCCTCTTATCTCTTATCTTATGGCTAAAAAACTTTCAATTCAAAAACAAGTAAAAGTTAAATTAAAACAAAAAAATGGGTGAAACTCATTACGACTATATTTGCCCCAGATCACTTGTGAGAGGAAGAGATTCCTCCTGCCACCAGAAGGAAACTTCAGATCAGCTGTTTTTGAGTTTTGTTTTAGGCTCTTGAAATGTTTTTCTCTTTGTCATATATTTTTAAATTTTTTGCCTGTATCATCTGTCATACACGAAAGAAGGCTTCTAGGTATTTTAGGTTTTATTTACAATTTTCCATCATATATACAAGGAATATAAGTACCTTATGTAAAAGCATTCCTCTCTCAATTATCCTAACATATTGTTGCAAGGGAAGTTCTCAAGCCTCACCTTTATCCCATGTTCAAGACTACATACTTAGTCTTAAAGGAATGGACTTGAACTTCATGTCTACCAATCCCAGATTGAAGGTTATAAAGTATTATCTCATCTTAGATGATGTAAGACTCATTCATATTGAAACTTTTGTCTCTGCTGACACAAGGAATAACAGATATGCACATACATTTGAGAATCCAAAAAGAGCCTGAAGTCATTATGGGTTATTTTCACAGGGAACATGCATTCTATGTCTGATGTTTTGTTTTATGGTATTGTGTGGGTATATATGTATGTGTACAGCAGGTCCTATTTATATCTAACTTAATTCCTCCTAAAACTTACAAAATGAGAACTTAGAAAACGTCAAGCCAAATATACTCATTTTACTAATAAAGAAAATTTTTCCATGTCAAAAGGCTGGTTAATAAAGAGCCAAATCTAGAAGATTCCAATCTAATTTCCTGTCAAGTCACCATTCTGCTTAACTTAAAAATCTTTGTGCATTTTTATCCTGCCTGTCCTGGAAACACTGCAAAGATATGAAAGAAAGCCCATGGGTCCCACCTGCTTATAGCTTACAACCTTGAAATCATCTGTGCTACAATACAATCCATTATTACTGAAAATGTTTTTTTAAGAATAAGACTTGACAACATTTGTGTTAGCTGTTTTATAACAATCTAATGTGAAACTCCGGCTTCTTTTTCCCTGTAGAAATGTACCAACCTTCCTGTATTTTAATTACGAAGCCAATTTCAGTAACATTCTTCTTAGCCATCACCTGAGTCGATCTCAAATAGCCAGGGCCCATGAGCAAGAGGGCTGTACCTCTTCAGAATTAACCACACCTGGTTCAGGTTCACGGACACTCTCCTCGTTCTTTGAGTCTTCGTGTCCCATTTTATATTTTTGCAGGATAGCATTTCAATTGTTTTTGCATATCAGATTATTTG
Source organism: Macrotus californicus (assembly GCA_007922815.1). Taxonomy (NCBI): domain Eukaryota; kingdom Metazoa; phylum Chordata; class Mammalia; order Chiroptera; family Phyllostomidae; genus Macrotus; species Macrotus californicus. Next base: position 2,197 of record VMDR010014709.1, on the reverse strand, counting down.
TCCTACTGCCATAAATTGCTCTTTTTAGAGCTAATTTCTGTCAATGTCACATGGGTCTTCCTGTCCCCTCCACTCTACTGAAGATAATGGAAAGCATCGAGCCACAGGAGGTAGGAAAGAGCAGAGCACCCTCCCCAATGTGATGGAACACTTTCATGAAGCACAGCAAGTGTCAGCTGCCGAAGCTGCTCCTATCCATGTGGTGCTTCCTTGTGTTTACTTCTTTTCCTTCACTCAATTCTCATGATTTATGACAAAGATGACAATGACAGTGATTAGGAAGATAATTATATTTATCAAATACTGACTGTATCAAATACTGTATAAATACCATCACATTTTTATTTTGATCTATAAAAGGGGCATAACATATTTCAGAATTGTTTCAAAATTGGCCAAGTACATGTCATATCATTTTTTTTGCATGGTTTCAGTCTCCAGTACACAATTATCTATCCATATTAATCCCTTATCTGATGCTCCTATGGAATCTTTAAAAGTTATTGCTGTGTTCCTGCTGGAAATGTTACACCACTTCCACATTCATTAGCTTACAATTGTTCCACATGCTTTTTTGATTTTTTTAATGTATAAAATTTGGCAGAACTGCTGGTTTCCTCTTTAGAGCAAATAAAATTAGTAATTAAGAATGGGAGGCTAAAATCCAGCACAAAACACTCTTTATCCAAATGCATACCTCTCTCCAACAATTCTCCCTGAAAGCACCAACTCTAGTGTAAAAAAGAAGCCCAATACCACCCTGATCTGCCTTGAATACTTGTCTCAGAACAACCTAGACACCCCCCCCCCAAAAAAAAAACACTCAGACACAGATCTAACCCGAAGCATTAATGAGGTTTTGTTTGTTGTTTGGGAGAAGAGATAAAGGAAGAAATTATGGGTTCCATCTCATAAAAATATAAAATTCCCTTCAATCATCTCTAGCTTATCCTAGAATTTCCCTTCTTCCAATAGTTGCTACATCTTTCTCACATTTTCCTCAAAATAATTTTCCTTATTATTACTTCTAATAAAAGTTTTCTTTCTCCATATTCTTTCACTCAGATCTTTCCCAAACTATCCCCTACATCTTCTCACCTTACCAAACCACTTCACATAATAAAACAGACAAACTAGCAGTTTTAGAAAGAAAAGCAACTAGCAACTATCCAATGGGTGACATCCTGTTCCATGCAGGATTGGGCTTGAGGGAAGATGTTGGTGATGGGATGGTGGTAGAGGTGCTAGCAGAGCTGAGTTTACCCCTCCAAATCAACTTGGTCCATTTTCTTTTGAAATTTGAATACTGTCTAGCTCACATGGCTCTCTTCTATTTGGGTCTTATTTCAACAACTTTCTGATGGAATGTTCTCCCTGGATATCCTACTGGAATCTCAAACTTATCATGTTAGGAAAAAAACCTCATTATGTGCCCTTGGCCATTTGCTTCTGTGCAAACTTTTTGATTAATTTCATCATCAAATTGCTCAATATTCAAACCTTAGAGTCCTCCAACCCCCTACATTCAAGTGAGTCTACATGAAAGCATGTCAAACTCTTTCTCATCACCACCTCCATCATCAAAGCCCTGGCTTAATCCTCATCATTTCTTATCCGTATTTTTACAGTTGCTGCTTAACAGATGCAGCTTTCTATTGGCAAAAATTACTACTCTCTTCCTTCCTTTCCTTCCCCATGACTAAGAACATTTACTTTTCACTTTCTATTCTTGAAATTTTCAAACCAATAGAAAAGAAATTAAAATAATAAAAGAAACTCATATATCCATCAACAAGTTTCAACAATTCACAGTTTATGACTAACTAATTTTCATCTATTTTTAATCCCTGATTATAATGAAACAATCCCAGGCATATTATTTTCAACTCTAAAGAGTACAAGAAAGGAAATATTTTTAACCAAATTACAAAATATCATCACACTTAAAAATTAACCATAATTTCTTAATAGCAGTGTTCATAATTCCTATTATTTTATACATTTTCACTTTGCCATTTGAATTAGGGTCTAAATGAGTACAATAAATTGCAATTGTTTCTATGCCTTTGAAGTATCTTTCACTCTTTGGATGTTCACTCCTATTTTTCCTTTTTTCATTTTTGTTATAGTTGTTGAAGAAAAGGGGTTGTTTGTCTAAGTTTTGCTGGTAGCATTTCCATGGTATCATTTAATATGT
>VMDR010014708.1:9847-23278 GCA_007922815.1 Macrotus californicus | reverse complement strand
ATCCAGGTGAAAGTTACCCTTTGAAGTCAGCCCTTCATACACATATTTTAAGACTACAAGAACCTCTTCAAAAGAGTTTTATAACTTTAAAAAAATTACCTGAACTTATTCATTTCTTTCCCTCATAATTAGAATTTTTTGTGTGTCATGTTTACCTATCCCCAGGATCATGAAGATATTTTCCTGTATTTTCTTTAAAGGTTATATTATTTAAATTTTCACATTTCAACCCTAATATCTACCTAGAATGGCTTTTGGTGCATGGAATCAGATGGAGAAGTTGCCTTCAGCCTAGTTTATCAGACAGATGCCAGACTTGATTGTGTGACTCTATGGCTACCTTTTCCTTTATCCCACATTTAATGAGCACCTTCTACACACTGGGCCTTTACCCTCTGTGCCTCCTATCTTCATAGAGAATAGCTCTGTCTTTCCCGTCTTCTCAGCCAAATAGCCTGATCTCCGAATAAGGAAAGGCCGACTTGGTGCCTCTCAGATGGCTGCTGGCTGGCTGGATCTATCTGGCATGTGCTGGGGTGACCACAGACGTCTGCAAGTTGACCCAAAGAGGCCCACCACCATTCACTTGCTCCCTGGGTTCTCAGCACACCTGGATGACCAGCCTCAAGTAACCACAGTTTATCCATTTGGAATCTAAACTCAGAGTCTCTGCAAAATGGAAAGTTCCCTGACCCACCCTTTTTAGTGGCCTAATAGGCCAAATGTGGCTTTAAAAATCAGGTGTACTTCATTTAAATCACCATCCACCGTGATTCTTTAGGCTGTTAACTTGGAGAATTACTTAACTTCTCTGAGCCTTCATTAGCTTCTCTGTAAATTGAAACTCTCTGCCTCTGATTCTGGTGAGAATTCAATGGCATGGTGTATGTGACATCATGAGACCACCTAGCACAGTACCCACACATAACAGATTCTTGGTATATACCCCCTGGCTTCCCCGTATGTCACCATTCTTGACAGCATAGGGTAAAAGTTTGTGGCTGTGCATCTTCACAAGCCAACAGCACCTCTGCAGCCACCTTCTCATTCAGCCTCAGGCACCCAAAGTCAGTGACTTTTTCTCTGACAGAAATTTCTTTGCCTGTTTCTCAACCTCAGTGTAAAATACTACGTGAATACAAAAATGTTTATGAAATGATAACAGAGTTGTGCAGTATGCTAAATGGTTAAGGGTCATACACAGAACATTCTTCCTATAAATAAATTTGTAGGGTTTGCCTTAACTACAAATATGCCATGTCCTCTTGATGAAGAGCAAGTGTGATTTTTTTCCTCATGTGGGGAAACAGGCACTCCCACACTGCTTGTTTGGAGAGCTCTTTGGCCATATCTGTGAAAATTTTAAATGTACATACCATTTTACACAACTCTTTCACTTCAAGAATTTATCCTATAGATGTAGTTGGACAGGTGTTCAAGGACCATGTAAAAGGATGTTCATCAAAGCATACTTCATAATAGCAAAAGATTAGGGGTAAAACAAGGAAGTGTCTATCAGTAAGGGACTGACTGAATAATAGTGCATCCGTGGAGTGGAATATTATGCAGCTTGAAAAAGATTGAGATGGAGCTGAGCTGCATTGTTGAATTAAAACTCAAAGTGCAAAACAGTGTGTGTGGTATGCATGCTTCCATTTCAGAGTTCGTGCATGTGTGTGTGCATGTGTGTGTGCATGTGTGTCAGGAAGGGAGTCATGCACATACCAGACTTTTCAACAGATTTCCTACTGGTGAGGGATTCTGTAGTAGGTAATGAGAGAACCTGACTTTAAATTTTATGCCCACTTTTATTCTTTGAACATTCTAGTCCACTTAAGAGCACATTATCTATGTTAACTATGTATTATATAGCACTAGATGCTGTATGAAGAAATTAAAGTTCAAGTGTTCAAATGTAGCTTCTTTAAATTGAATAAGACCGTTGTATATGTTATCCAGTACAGATTGGTCAGTGTGGTCTGTCCTTTCATTGGCTGTAAGAGGGAGCAGGGTTTGGAGGACTGCACTGTGAGGAGGTCTCACCTTACAGTGTGCAGAAGATGCATCATGATTCTGACCAGATAAATGTTTACTTTCTAGATGCTTTGTTTACATATTGGAATAAGGCTTCAACATCTGAACTTATGGACTTTTTTACAATATCTGAGTGAGTAGTTTTGTTTTGCTAATTGCCTCTTGATTTTTCCTGGCTGGTCAAGAGATATGAAGAATACTGTGTGGTTGAACCAGGAATGTAGCATATTCGCATCCATACCTATTCTTAAGCTGTTTTTCCTGGACCAGCACCTGCTCTCAGGAGCTTGTAACTTAGCGATCAGTGATCAACCTTAAATTGTTAGATGTATGGTTGTTATGAGATGTAACTACTTATGTATACAAGCCATTTTAATAAAATAACAGAAAATGTATTAAGTGAATTGGGTGGATCCTGCATTGCTAAGTTAAATCTAACTCAAGTAGATGCAGAAACTGAAATGGAAAAATTGCTATAAGTAAAATTTTACATGTTACCTATATTATCTTATTTTATCTCTTCAGTTTAAATTTCACATTTCCTTTAAGCTCATTGGTTTTAGAATCTACAATCCATTATCCAAAACTGCTAGGGCCAGATGATTTTCCAAATTCAGAATTTTTTTGATTTTTGAAAAATTTACATATTAAGTAAACTCCGTAAGACCCCAGCAGGTTCTCAGGCAGCACCCCATAGTCACATTATTGTTTCTTCAGTAAAAAAATTATTTCTGTACTACTATGATTGTTCATAGTCATTGGGTAAATCATAACTATAAATAGCTTTATATCTGTTGGTGGGGTCATGATTTGCTGCCAATTATATTTGCACAAACTTGGGTAGAAACCTGTGGTGTTCTGCGCTTTGTGCATTCAATTCATAGTCTCATGACTTCTCTCTGCTGAGTTAAAGCTGGGAATTGTCACATGGTGAGATGAGATTCAGCATCAGAAGAACTTACTGGACATTATCTTAACTGCCTCTTATTAAATATATGCTGGGGTTTTTTGTGGTTTTTTTACCGAAAAAGAAATCAATGTTATGGATATGCTAAAACAAAACAGAAAACTACATACTTGATGTCTGTAAGGGACGAGTCTTTTTACTTAAGCCAAAAGAGAGAGCTCCTTATTAAATAGATTTGAATGAAGATGAATAAGTGACTCAGAATAGTGCAGAGCAGTGCATATGGTTTCCATCATGGTTTCCGAGGCAAACTGCCTGGAGTCAGTGTCTAAACCCTGAGTGGATGGACAATCGTGTGGGTCCTAGGCCTTTCTTCTGTGTGGCTTTAACTGCCTACCACAGTACTGACAGCCACATAATATGGGGCCTCCTTTGCACATAAGTAATTTTCTCTTGGTTTAGAGGGCCTTCCAGAGAATTTCTGAAAACCAAAAGAGGCTAGTAAGAATTTATTGAATGTGTTATTTTATTGTTCATGGGTTTAAATAAAACAGTGCATTGAAAATAATTTTATCCGCATGTTTCCCTAATAACACTTCATCCTGTCTGCAGAGTCTGCTTGCACCAGTTCCAATACATGGGGAAGCGCTATATAGCCAGGTACTGTGGGGATTTTATCTTCAAGTGTTGTGTCATTTTCTGTATTACTTGGGTCTAAATGTGGGGGAATTGTCATCTGTGGTGATTGGCAGTTGGAATTCTTATAACCAGCCATGAAGACAGTTGGCAGGTCTTTGGATTGCTACCATAAAATCTGTTAGCATCTTTCACCTACAATCCTTCTGTCTTGTCTCATGCATATCTCTTGGAAAGATCTTCTTTTGTGGCCTGTTGTGACACTTCTACCCTTGCTTCTAAATTCTCCCTCATGATCTGCCCCTTCTGTCTTCTCTTTCTCTTCTCTTCCTCTTGATGTGTCTTCTGGCTCTTTTCTCCTTCCCCAATTATTTTCTTTCCCTATTTTACTTTGAAAGCTCATTTTTACCCATTTTACCTCCAACTACAGAGATACTAATTTCTCATCTAACCATTTTTCTTCTTCCTTAATGAAAGAATGTTTTTAGTCCATTATCAAGTTTGGACTTACACAAAATCTCTAAAATTTAGCCTTTTCTCCTCCAGTTCTAAGTAAGCTCTCCGTGCCCTTTGTTTTTATCTGACCAGAACTCTTGGTAGAGTATCATAAATCCACACTGCCCTGTCCCACAATATACTCTTGATCCTGCATTGAGTTTGAGGAGAGCTAAAAACTCATTGCTGATGGGTACCCAAGCAGCTCCTCCTTTGGAGGTATTTCCCCAGAGCACATCATGTCTTCACCAAGCACCTTACTCCTGCTCTGTAGCCATTCAGTGTGTCTGCATTTGTTTTTTTCCATGTTGTGTATTCTGTGATCATGTATTTATGGGGTCCTGGTCTAGATATATTTTTCTGATGCTATTGTTTTGAATAGTGTAATTATAAGTAAATGTTGGTTTTAAGAAAAACTTCATTTAGTTGTAATTGAGATTTTTTTCTTATCTATAATTTTGTTTTGTAACAATGAAATAGGAAAGATTTTTAATAGATGTTCTGTTCGAATGTGAAGATTTTGCTTTTTATGTTAATATTGTTCTTTTCTTGGGCTATTTGAGAAATTTTCAGAATTACATTTTATGTTAAATAAAAGTATATGTTTTCTTTTAAAAAGAGCGTATTTAGAGAGACTATTATATGCTTTCCTCCTATTAATATTTTCTATTTTTAACTGAAATATGGTGGCACTTAAAGTTCTCTAATCTTAATTTTTTTATTTTTGTCAGTAATTTTTACATTTGAGATTTTGAGTACCAAATACAAGTATACATAAGGTGTCCTTATAGGATATATTCCCTTTGACTTTGTCCTGTGAAGATGGGCAGTGTGTTTGTAACAGGAATACACTGGACTGGGCAAGCTTTATACCTTTCTTGCAGTCCTGGTGACCTACATCACAAGATGGCATTTGGAAAATGTGCAAAATAGAATAAAATGCCACAGAGCTGAAGGTGGTATATGTGGGAAGCTGAAGTCTTCTACTCCAACAAAATATTTTAAAATTGGGTTTTTGTGAAACTTAATTCATTTTTTAATGGCTATACATTTAATTTTTTTTAAAGAAAATCCTCCATCTTTATAAGCACCTTGTATATATTTGCACATAAAACTATGTACCCTTTGACCATCCTAAAAATAGATGAGCATAGGAAAATGGGAGTGGAGGGTGATGTCTCTGTGTTATGTGCGCTGTGGGAAGTCATGCCATGCTTTATAGAAAATTGTCATGGTCTCTGCTGCATGTGAAAAAGATTCTGAATGATAACAAACGTCGTCAGAGTTTGCCGTTCATAGTGGTCTAGTTTTATGAACACTGTGCCTTCTCATTGTGTCACTTTGGAATCAGCCAGCAGCATGTTGCCGGATGATATTTCATGCATGCCCTGTTCTACTCCACAAAATACTGCAAGGAGGAGACGGTTGGCTAAAGGGTGGGGACAGGTGTTTTCCCCGCACTGGCCTCATTTTTCATCTTCTCTGGTGATGGTACATGATAGGAAGTTAGTTGTTTGATTGCTAACCCAGATCGCTTTTCTGTTTTCTTTACTTGACTGCTGACAAGTTTAACAAAGTGTATGGCTCTTCTCCTTCCTGCCTGGGTAAGAATAAAGGTGTTAAAACCGCTTCATATAATCTCTCCCATTGCATGTTCTCTCTTTCTTCCAATGCATTATTTTAATTAAAAAAATTTTTTCTCTTTAATAACATATATAATTCAAAAAGTTATATGGTGTTTTGGCAGTTGTCAAAACGCTAACTTCAGCACCACATTGGACTGATGCTCAACTTTTTTTTAAAGTAGCATTTCTAAAGTATTTTCTAAACCTGAAAAGTTCTCTGCCGTGGCTTTGCTTCTTTGTCGTTGCCAGTGCTTTGCTGTGAACTTTGTGAGAGCTGCTGCCTGTATGTCTCTGGCTCACGGACTGGCTCCTGTGCTTGGTTCTCATGTGGCCAGTCTCCTTTCTGCTCTGTCCTCTCCTCACTAACGCTCTCTGTTTCTCTGCAGTGTAACAAGTCTAACTTTTGCTTCTATCCCATTTCACTCATGTTGCAGGAACCAGGAAGGGTTGGGACCCATAGTTCATGATCGAAAGTCTCAGACATTGCCTGTTTCCCATATCAGAACAGGAATGATGCATGCCAGATTGCAGCAGCTGGGCAGCCTGGATAACTCTCTCACTTTTAACCACAGTAAGTCCCATGACACACCATCGTAACAGCCAGCCATCTCATGTGACACTTCAGAGGGGAGAGCCCCAGGCCACACCACACCACTTCACCAACTTGACTTTTCTTCCAGCTCAAAGCAAGTAGGATGAAGAGCTCGTGGTGCAGTTCCCTTCCTTGGAGGAGAAGGACATAATGTGGACCATAGTCAACTACAGAACCACACCTCAAGTGCTAGACCTTTTGTCCCAACCTCTCTGCTTGGTATTTTTAAAACAAAATTTGGCAGATTCGATCGCTAGCCAAACAGTGTCTGATATTTGTCATTTAATATTTGGATTCATTGCCTGGTGCCAAATTCTCATTGATTTTCCCCTTGCAACTTCTGAGAACATCTGGGACAAGACTTCTTCGCCCTGATCCCATGCATGTAATTGACCATAGTCCACATTCTGACATTCAAGCTTAGAATGTATGTTAAACTGCTGTGAAAACATAAAGCCCATGAATCAATTTGTGAGGATGTGGAAAAGCCAATAACAAAGTGACTTTTTCTGTGTTTTCAGTGTGAGAAAGATATCAAGTGTGCTTGGAATTTCTGTAGACAATGGTAAGATTTAATCAGGTTGAAGTCTGCTTTATGAGGCTGCTTCACTTGCAAATCGAGACCTTTTGTTCATCTTGCCTTCCTAACTTTGGTGCTTTCTAACTTCACAGTAGAGATTCTGCCAAAATGTGGGTGCATATTTTTAATTGACTTTTTCAGTTACCAGAGGGGATGTGGCATCATGTGCTGTTCCTAAAATTTAAGGGTTTCTCAAAGCAGAAAACCTAAAAGATATCAGCCATGCAGCACTTTGAAAACTAATGTGATCATTTATGATAAATACCATTTCTGTTAGTGGTGTGTTCTCTAATTGTTCTACCTTTTCTCCAAGCATGACATAGTAGTTATTGTTCTGTCTAGACAATTGGTTGTTCTCATTTTAAGTAATGTCTTTAATACATGGTTATTAATATCTCCTCATCATTTCTAATCATAAGAACTCCATTCACTGTAATTTCTATACCTCTTTCTTAATGTAGACCAACAGCCACGTATTCCCATCACATTAAGTTAGTAATACAGTTGACCCTTGAACAATGCAGGGGCTAGGACCACCAAGCACCCTTGCAGTAAGAAATCCATATATAACTTCTGACTCCCCCAAAACTTAACTACTAATAGCCCATAGTTGACTGGGAGGGAGCCTTGTCAGTAACACAGTTGATTAATGTATGTTTTGTATGTTATGTGTATTATATATTGTATTCTTGCAGTAAATTATCTAGAGAAAGGAAATGTTATCAATATTAAGAAAATCATAAGCAAAAAAAATACATTTACAGTATTTATTGCAAAAAAATCTACCTATAAGTGAACCCACACAGTTCAAAGACATGTTATTCAAGGGTCAACTGTAGTTCAGGGTAAGAAAGCTGAGGAATCCAAATGCAGCAGCTTCCCATTCCTCCACCCCCACAGCACTAAATGTGATGGGCATGGCCTCTCTCTCTGAACATTCCGGGACTAATCTAAAGTGGTGTTATGTCTGCCACACGCCGAATGGGCAGCTTGCAAATGCTGGTCCTGAGCTGCACACTTCGCTGTGAAGTGTGTGTCAGTGACACACCTAAGGCTGACATGCTTGCTTTTCAACATCTTGTCTGTCAGGGCTTCTTCTAGCCCTGCAAACAAGGAGTTGTAACAAACAAAACAAGGAGTTTTGTTATTTTTAGTTTTCATTCCCTAATTAACAAACAGAAAGTAAAGTCCCACTAAGCTGCAGGACCTGCTACACTGCCTTAGCCCAGATAATTTGTAACACAGGAACTATTTCACTATCAATCGACACAAATGCTTAAACTTTAACACATTAAAAAAAAATAAGTAGACCAAGGCCCCGCCACCAAAGATAATTGTTTAGGAAACCCAGAAAACAAACAAAAAATAAAAATGATCAACAGCCGAATTAATAACCTTACTCCACTAAGATATGCAGCAGCCCCACTCACTGCAAGTGGGTTTTGTGGTGGTGGCTTGAGCTGGGGGAGAGATGCAGCCAGAACCATGGTGTTTACACGGCTGGTTTCCGTTCTGTCTCCTGCGGCCCGCACAGAAGACCCGTCCTGGCCTTTCTCCTCCTTTGTCCTGGAGTTTTTTTTCTTCAGTCAGTTTTCTGTGGCACTGTCCTCAACTGAAGTTTCTCCTTCGGCCTTCCCAGTAAACAGTGCACAGATGATTCTTTCAGCCTTCTCCTGTGTTTCTATAATTCCTGACCATTTCCAAACTGGTCTTGATGTCTCACAGTCCTTGCATCTCCCCCCTAGAACTCAGTCTTAATTTACAGCTCTAATTCTCATTATATATATTTTAGGTGGCTTCAGCCCTTCCCTTTCTTAGCATTTTGGGCTTCAAATCGTCAACTCAGCCAAAAACCACAGGGAAAGGAGTGTATACTATATGTATACATGTCTATGTGGGTGATCATATATATGTATTTGTACACACATGATTGTTTACATCTGTATCTAGGCATTTTATGGGAAATTTATAGCCAAATAGGTCTCTTTCAAAAAATTCCTGTTTACCTATGAATAAAATACCTTCTATTGAGCCAACCAATATGACGTAGATCCAATATGTGAGATATTTTCTGGGATGCCAGCTCTACAATGAATTTATTTTAGGGAAGAATCAAAACAGGAAGAGTGCCCTCTACACCTACATTTTTCATTTTCTCTTCTGTCCCAGTAGGAAAGGCTTTGTCAGACCTCAGCTTGACCAGCAGGGAGCAGCAGAGGACTGTAAGAAACTTACTCCAATCTGGGCTAAGCACCCCATCCCCATCCCCCATTAATAGAACCTGGGAAAAGACATGATGTGCACTACACAGGGTACTCCAGCAGGGACTTATCTGTACTCTCACATTTTAATAGGAAATAATGAAAATGACAATTCTCCCCATAGCCAATAGTTTTATCCATTTCAGAAACACTCAGAGGACAGAGGCTTGTTGTTTGGGTCATTGCCCAGGAATTATATGAAAAGTAAATGTTTAAAACATTAAGACAATGACTTATTTACTGTAAAGTGCACTCACTGTGTATCATTAGAAGAGACTTGTGCCAAGTGACACATTGAGAAATAGTTACATGCAGAATATTTTATATAAACCAAGTTATGAAGGGGAAACGATATGAAACATGTTTGCAGATAAGTGATACAGTCCCAAAAAATATAACATAACACTGTATTATTTTGATGTTATGCATTATGTAGGAGTATATTAAATTAATTGGCATGGTAATTCATATTTCCCACTGGTGTGGGAAAAACCAGCCAAGAGGTAGAAATGCTTGAAGAAAACCTGTATTTCATATAGTTCAATATAAGAGTTTAAGATCACTGGATTAAGTGGCAGAGAATTACATTTCAGGTCAATGTGGGGAGGCATTTTCTACCTGAAATGCCTGTGAGCTAATTCAGGCACATGCAGCTGGAGTTGTGAAAACAGACTGGGGGAGGACCCAGTGGGGCTGTTATCTGGGTCGCTGGCACACCCTGTGAGGAGTTGGAAGAGATGGCTTGTACAACCTCATCTCTCTCCAAAATTCTTTCATGTCTATGAATCAAGAGTAAGAAAGTTAATGTAGGTGACAATTAAATTCCTTTCTTATACATACCTGAATTAATATGAAAAATGTAGAGAATGCATATATTCTCTGAAGTAAAATTAATATTTTTGAAAAGTTTAAGCATGCACAATATATATTTTAAAATAGGTGAAGTAGGCTTGTAGCTTTAAATGTCTATACTCAAGATAGTAATTAAAAATGCTGTAAAGCCCCATTTCCTTGATTCTCAGACCTGTTTCCGTGATTTAGAAATCACAGTTTTGCACATTCGCCAGTGTTTCCAAAATCAGGTAAATTCTGTGGGGACTGTCAGTGTAGAAGCCACCTTATCTGTAATAACCACTGGGGTACACTTTGCCATTAAGTTATCTAGGAAGAGAAAGGACACCAATAAATTCAATAGAAAGTTAAATTAAAAATGATGACTTTTACAAAATAATTGTAACTTAGTACATTTGGGGAAAGATATGTCAATGAGACAATGTGCCATTTATCTTTAGTGTGATTACTACTTTTCTGTACAATTTAAGTCTAAATGTAAATATTAACATACCATTTGAATATTGTGTCTCCACCTTAAAAAGAAGGAGAAAAAAAGGACAATTTCGTGCAGAGAAAATTAAAATAATCACCAAAGCAAGTTCATTGTTACCGTTTAACCCAGATCCTAAAACTTTAAATTTGGGGTAAATGGCCACACTCGGTAAAGGGTCCTTCTACCTGTGTGATAGTTTTGATTGATCTAATAAAAGGCATGTTTTTTTGCCTGTTGCCCCAGATGTGGTCAGTGTAACAATCATCACAAATCTGTTTTCCTTTTTCATTGTCTCTGTATCTTACCAAACAAACCTCACCAAATGAGGAAATGTCTTGGCTTACAAAGGCAGTACAATGAATATAAGTACAAAAAATATCCATCTTTCTTTCTCTGAGAGATTTTTTACCAAAAAGGCTTAAATAAAAAGAGATACAACTAGCATGATGCCAAGTGTGCCGCGTGCATCACTGAAACATACTGCGCCCACCATGTGCCCTTGCACATGCACTCTGGTCACAGTGTGGGAGTCCACAGACACAGAGCTTCAGAGGCACCTTCTAAAAGCCATGCAAAATTGTATGAAAACATGTAATAGGGTTCTCATCATACTTTAAAGAGCAACTGACAAAAGTAGCTTTTTTTGTAGCCTTTTAAAAATCTTCCTGTAACTGACATGTATTAGTCAAAATAGGCAGCATCATACTAATTACTTTATTTTGTCCTAATAATGGGTAGTATGAGGCAGTGACCTAAGTAAGAAATTTGAAGTGTAGTTTCTGTTTTTTTCCCTACTTCTGGCTTCAAGAAGATTCTCTAGGTTTTCTGTACTTCATTTTCATGATCTATATACAACATGTCCTCCTCTCTGGAGTATTCAGAAAATTACCTGCATAGTAAGTGTTGATTTGTTTTTGCTCCTTGGAGAAAGACATTATGTGATGTTTTATTATAATGCCATCTTTCTTTGTAACCTAGATCAATACTGTAACATCTTTGCATCCCTATATATATTTCTGCTAATGCATACCATTTCATAATTTAACATTTCAAATTGTATGCCAAGCTACATTTTTCTTAGTATTAAATTGATTTTACAGCCACATAAGAAGATACCAGTTTGTACTTAAATTATGATACTTCAAGTTCTTTCCTTTTCTGACACATTTCTTTCAGACATACTGGCTTTTGTGCTCTTTATTAAAGCAAGTAGAATATTATTAGCAGTACAGTCAACTCTTGATTATCATTCATTATTCTAGCTAATATTACAGCTCTTTACATTATGGACTTAAGACTTATGTAGCATTCATTATGGACAAGGCACTATTTTAGGAGCTTCACAAATATTAATGATTTAATACTCAATACAGCCTCTGAGATAAATACTGTTATTATCCCCCTTCTACAGATGAGGAAACTGAGGTATAAAGAGGTCAAATGACTTGCCCTCGGTCACATGGCTAGTTGGTGGCCAGGCTGGATTCAGTGACCAGCAGCAGCGTGAGCCTTGGCTCGTCTTCTTAACCCCGGTGCTGTGCCTTTCTGTGTGGGGAGCTTTGAAATCTCAACCTGCTTCACCACTCTCACTGTCCTAAGAGCTTGGCCAAGTGGCTAGGTTGAATGACTCCCTTCCAGGTGCCTTCCTCGCTCCACTATTTACTAACTGTGTGACTCAAGACAAGTTGTTTAGTCTTGCTGTGTCTCTATTTCCTCATCTGCAAAGAGGATCTAATAACGTACATATTTCATAGGGCTATTGAGGGATTAAATGAAGCAATACAGGTAAAGTTCATAGAATTATGGCTGAAACATAGCAAGCACACAATAAATATTTGCTGCTATTCCTTCCCTTCTAAGGTTGAAAAAGAATTATAATTGAGTGGAAACTTTATTAACTATCAACTCCTCCCCACCAAACAAAGTAAGCCTTCTATTGATAATCAAAAGTTGACCGTGACTCTACCAGGCTGCCAGCCTCTCTGTCTGCAGCCACCCGGCAGTAACCTGGTGCTATGATTCATGCAGGCTATGGCCACTCAGACGCGGATGCTCTTCACCAGTCATTACTTGAAGCCAACATTGCTACCGAGGTGTGCCTCACGGTTCTGGATACTCTCTCTCTATTTACACTGGCATTTAAGGTTAGTATTGAACAGCTGTTCGTGGTTAGAGCTCTACCTTTTGAATTCATTCTGCTTTTTCAGCTGAACCAGCAAGAACTTCTTGTGTGTTCTTTTGATTATGGCAATTGTTTTTGCACCTGTAAGGAAACCATTAAGCCTTAAATTTCCTTAATGAAATTACTTCACAGTTACCAACTTGCACTCCCTGAAATGTTAGAAAGCTTAACAGGTTAGGGTGAGCCACAGATGTGCAGGTGGTGAAAACAGTCTTTTAGGGTGGTCAACTCTTGGCTAGAAGACAGTATTTACCTGGAAAAAAGGCTTTGCCATGCCCTCAAGGGTGATAAATATGAGAATGTGATCAGATATTTCTACCTCTACTCTCTTTAAATATGTCTGAATGTGGTAGCAATTGAAATTAGGTGTTTATTCAAAGAGAACCATTAAGTACAAACACATTCATCTTTTTAAATTTTAAAAAATCTGTTATTAAATGGTAGAAGCATTTCAGGGATAGAAAATAAAAAAGTTGTTTTGGTCTTATTTTAGGTTTTAGGAAATATTCGGGTAGGTGGAGATGGCCTCTTTAGGCACTTCCTTGTTTTTAGGAACCTAATGCTTCCTCTTCTTGATAAATGATTTCTTCCATTTCCAGCATAGAAAGGAAAAATTGAATGAGTATTAATATGCTATGAATATTGAAACAGCATGTTTATTTGCAAGGGTATTTGGAAAACATAACCTAAGGCACCCTCTCCTTTGTTTATCTTTGTTTATAAGGCACATTTCTTTTTTTTAAATATATTTTATTGATTATGCTATTACAGTTGTCCCATCTCCCCCCCCCC
>VMDR010014707.1:0-23182 GCA_007922815.1 Macrotus californicus | reverse complement strand
CCCCACATAATTTAGACAGAAAGTTGAAGCTAATAAGCCTTAGTTTCCTTTCTGCTCCTTTATCTTGAAGGAGGTTCTTAATGCTCCATCTTGGCCAAGGCTGGAGAGTGAGGTTAGCAAAATGACTGGGATTAGAAAAGGAAGGCACATGTAGAGCGGTAGCATTTCCTGCTCTGTGTCTGGGCTCTGCTGTGAATATGGCACCCCGGTTGGAGTTGGGTGCTGTCAGAGACCAGATCACGGGAAAATCTTCTCTAGAGCAGGTTCAGAGATGCCTGGTTTTTAAGATAGAGAATATTTAGATTACTGTCATTTTTTAATGCATCCATGCTACTGCTGACACTATAGAATTCAGTGTTTATGTGCTTATGACGTTTATGACTATAGCTCCAATTCCATCAACAAAAATAATATCTGCAATTACTCTCTCTAATTTACAGTTAGAATGAAGACATAATCACTCTGGGGCAGTTTGGTCAATAGGGCAGGTCTGGCCAAAGCCAGATAAGATAACAGTTTTTTCACTAAATCATCCAGATGAATGTGTAGTTGGATAAATACCATCATTTCCTTACAGATGTTATTTTCTTCATATAGCCTTTGCTTCAATTATTATTTGACATTTCGATTCTCCATTTCGATGAACATTTGGAAAATTAACTCATTGCCTTAACCAGAAAATAATGCTTTGCATGTAATTTATATTCTTAAATCTTAAGAGTGAATTTAAATCAAAGATAAACTAAATACAGAAGAGTAAATTGGTTTTATATGTTGCATCATTTATAACAAACACCAACATTAAAGAGTAGTATGCATTTCAAATTCTCAATCTTCTTTTGACATAAGTATTGATAAGGATGGTAAAGACCTCTATCTGCTAATAAACTGATCTATGTTTGAGAAACAAAAAGAGACAATGCTTTCTGACTGAGCTGCTGGCCAAGAAGCCAGATTAAAATACAAAGAGGCATCAGTGTTTGATCAGCTGGTGAAGTCGGTCATAATGTAACTGGGGGCAGCCAATGGGGGGGACCTCCAAATGGGGATTTGTAATAGGGTCCAGAACTCAGGGTGCCCAGGAAATATTAGAAAAAAAAAAAATATATATATATATATATCTCCTCACCCCCACAAGTCTGAGCTGGGGGATGGGATGCATGGAGCAGGGCCATTGAGAGTTGTTTTGAATAACAAGTTTTGCAGATAACCTCTAGAATGGTCATTTAACATATCTATAACCTTTAACTGGTTTCATAGATATGTTAAATAGCTGTGGCCCTGCTTTGAGCCACGGGGATGGGAGTGACTTCAACCAGTGATGTAACTGGGAGGCAAGGCCCCCTGGTTACAGAGCCTACAAAAGAGCTTGGAAATGATTGGCTCCATACCACAAGCCCACGCCTGCCAGACCTACTATGGTAGCCCAAAAAAGCTGGAAAAACACGGGAATGCTGGCAGGTGTGGCCAATTGTGGGAGGAGTCCAAGGTGGGATTGCAGAGGAAGATTGGCGCTGGGATTTAAACCCAAGCTCCGCAGCCATGCAGGGGCTTTTTGGGACCACACGGCTTTGGCAAAAGTTGGGACTGTGCAGCTTTAGGGTGTGGCCTTCTTGCCATGTGGCTTAGGAAGCAGGGGAGACATTGCCTGGAAGAAAAGGGGTGAAAGGGCTGGTGGGCCATGAGAAGATGCCACATGGTTTTGGATTAACTGGAGATTGTGGCGGCAACACAGCTGACGGTACCAGGAACCAAGGGACTGCCTGAGCCACGAACTTCTCTGGACTGGGCAAAGGGAAGAAGGAAGGACTGTGAGTTTGTGGGTGTTCTAAAAGACTTTAGTATTTTTAATGAAGACATTAAGTCATTATTCTAAGTCTGTATAACTTTTTAAGTAAATAATCCCTTTCCTTTTCACCAGTCTCTGGCATTGAGAGATGTCTTTCCCCAGTGGCAGGCAAGGCGAACCTAGTATGGGGTGGGACGGGACCCCTGGAACACAAGGGTGGGTCCATTCGGTAATAGTATATCATTCGGACCCTCCGCCCTGGGTCTGTTCTATAACAATAGCAAACCCAAGAGTGCTATTTATAGTGCTTTTCTACTTTCAACTCTTTTATAGCTGTTCAAGTAGGTTGTGTTTGGGGTGTTTTTTTTTGGGGGGGGGCGGCATTTCTTTTCTTTGCCTGGATTCTTCTAACAGCTAATTATTATCCAACACACATGATTTTAAAAAATGATACAAAGGTCCCTCTCATCGAATCCCTCTCTCCCTCCCTCTTGCTCTAAAAAAGCAATGAGGAAAATGTCCTCAGGTGAGGATTTCAAAAAAAGAAATACCTTTGTCAAATGTTGTGAGGACTATAGTAGATAATACAGAGAAAGTACCTACCATAGAGGGGTGTGTGTGAGTGTAGGTGTTTCGAGCACTGCAGGGTACTTTTGTATATTTCTTTTTTCAATATGTACCACAATGCCCTAAACAAGGCTAATTGTGATGATGACATTTATCTGAATTTCTAATCAGAAACATTTGTTTCTTTTTCACTGATAAAATATAAACACTCAGAAGAGAAATTTCTTTTTCCATCATCAAATCTACAGCCCACCCTTATCTGAACTCTCAACTCTGCCATCTCTCCTGTTATTGCAAATACACTTTCCAACTTTTTTCTAAGACCAGCTCTCCACTGGGACCATCTATCTCTCTTGTTCATTCAAGGTCTTTGTTCCCACAAGTATACCTTCCCCCTCTTACTATGTTATCAGTTTTTCCCTCTGCACTAGATCATTCCCATGAACAGAAGACATTCTCTATTAGCACTTAAAAGTTCCTTTCACCACACATTTCTCTCAAGCTATCACTCCATTTGCTATGAGTTGAATTGTGTCCCTCAAAAGAAGGTATGTTGGAGTCCTAACCCTCAGAAACTCAGAATGGGGCCTGGTTTGGAAATAACACTGTAGCAGATAGATTCAGTGAGGATGAGACCATAGGGTGGGCCTCTGACCCAATGTGACTATTGTCCCTACAAGAAAATGGACTTGTGGAGACAGAGACACACAGGGAAACGGCCACAGGATGGAACTTGGAGTTGTACAGCTCCAAGTCAGGGAATGCCAAAGACTGATGGCAAAGCACCAGGAACCAGGAACCCTACAAGGCAGAAGACCACAGAGTAAGTGTGGCCCTACCAACAGCGTGACTTCAGACTTCTAGCCTCCAGATCTGAGTGGGAGACAGTGCCCATTCGTTGTTCTAGAGCCCCAAGCATATGGCACTTACATCCTGGTGAGGGAGACAGACAATAACCACATTAAGAAATAAACATGTAATATTATTTGTTTTTAAGAATTCAACAATAACTGATAGAAAGAGGCTTTGGGCTTTGCAAGAATACACAATCACCAATATTTCACCCTCAGGTGACCTCTGATATCTTTATTTTGTACTATGCCTTCCAACACTGTTAGCAGACGTGATTCTTCATATTCATCCTATGAATTGGGGAAAGGAGGTTTTAACTTTTATCCTTCAGATTTGGAAATTGAGTTGAGAACCAAAGGGCCTTCTGATAATATCTAAGTTGGTACATAATAAAATGCAAACTGGGATAAAAAGTGTCACTGTCAAATTAGTTTAATTTTCACTAAAATCATCCATCACTCTCCCTACCTTATAATTTCATTGACATTTCAGATTATTATCTTAATTATATTAAATGAGAAAAATAACTTCCTCCTGGATAATAAGGTAATTTACAGATGAGGGATATGGAATCAAAGATATTATGCAAATAAGTGCAATAAATGAAGATTTCTTGCTCAGTTAAATACTCTGAAGACCGGCAGAAAGTTAGCACAATGACCTGATAAAAAGAGAAAAGTACAAAGAACTGATATCGTAAAGTGGATCTAAAACATGAATGGGACTATGACCACGTTAGTCCACGATGTGGTAGTTCACAGTAATCAGCCATCTGTGTCCACATAAAGCTTGACTTCCCATTTTTCATTACCCTCTTTATTAGTAGTAAACAGTAGCTCAACAGCAGCATAAGGCAGCAAATTAAAGACATGAAATTTTGCTAACTGCAGACATCAGGGACACGTCGTTACACTTTCTATAGAGGCCTCCACAGTGAAAGAACACTGCACATGTTATTCGAGCCATTTTCTGGAAACGGAATAACATGACAGTAACATTTTAATCACCCATGCATATATACAATAACAATAATTTTATGAATACTGTGTTTCATATTTCCATTAAACTCATCTTTTTAAAATGTCAATATGCTGATTTTAGGAAGTAAATTCAAGGAATTGCAAGGACAAAAGTGATACTGAATTTAGCAACATAAAAATTAATAAAAAGGCATTTGCATGCTATTTTATGGAATCTTACTTTAAATTCAAACTATCTTCTCCGTCCCCCAAAACTCTGCCTTCATAGCTACTCCTTCCTTTCCCATCATTCCCTCCTTCCATCCTAGTCACATGGGAAAGGTTGTCTCTACACTCATCCAAGGCCAGTCCTGTGCCTGAACTCTACACCCTTTCTCTTTGTCCACCTCGGGCATGCTCACCAGTTGTCTCCTCTCTCTCCTGCACTGCTCCCAGCCCTGTGGCTTCTTCCCAACAACACCCACACCCATCCACCTACTCCACATTCAGCTGGAGCCACTGCACCATCTCGTTCTCCTTTCCTCAGCCAAAGTTTGCACCTTCTTTGCAATGATCAACCTACAGGCTCAACAGTCTCGTGGTTGCCCTCTCTGCTAGGTCTCTCAGCAGCATTTGGTTTCTGCTGACCTTTGTTTCCTTCTTGAAACAGTCCTGCCTTTGTCTTCCATGAAGCCACATACTCCTGGTTCTTCATATAGTTTTTTTCTATGCTCCTTTTCTATCAGTCTGTTTTTGTGGTTTTAGATGTTAGTCCTGTGAAATGTTGGTGTCTCTCCAGACCCTGTTCTGGGCTCCCTTTTCCTCATTTGACATGTATTTCCTGAAAGCTTATTCCCTTTGTGTCAGTCACTACCTGTTATGGGCTGACTGTGTCCTCTCAAAAGTCATATAAAGAAGTCCTAACCTCCAGTACCTCAGAATGTGACTGTCTTTGGAGATAAAGTCTTTAAAAAGATAATTAAGTTAAAATGAGGTTATATGGGTGGGTCTAATCTGATATAACTGATGTCCTAATAAGAAGAGGAGATTGGGGCCCAGACAGACACAGACAAAAGACCATGAGAAGACACAGGGAGAAAACTGGCAAGGGGAGGAGCCTCACAAGAACTCGTTCCTGTCAATACCTTGGTCTTGGATCTCTGGCCTCCAGATCTGTGAGAAATAAATGTCTGCTGTTTCAGCCATCAATCTGTGGACTTTTGTTACGGCAGCACTCACAAACTAATACACAACCTTTAATTAGGCTACGACCCCTAAACTCATTACTGTAGAGTCAGCTCCAACCACCAGATGATATCTCACCATCTGGCAGATCTCACCACATAGACGTCTGAAAAATATTTCAAGAATTCAACATGCGCCACACATCCAGTTGCCTGAGCCAGAAACGTGGTCCCCACTGTAGACCTTACTTGTGCCCTATGTCAACTTCCCTCAGCCCATCTCTAACTTCAGTTTCACCTCAAGTAATTCTCTCAGATTTTCTGCCTCAGAGTTTTCTCCAAATGTCTAAGAACTGGTTCAGCAGCTCTCAAGAGCAGAGGAGTAAACATCCCTGAGGCAACCACAAACCAAAGAGAGACTAGTCTGGGAATGAAGGCCCAGAATCCAGTCTTCTCAGGAGCTTTCAACATGATTTCTCAGAGGGTTCCCCACAAGATTGTGCCCCGATTTTCCACAGCAATAAACAGCTCAGCAATGCACATCGATTGGCTTTTCTCCTACCTTCAATGCTATCCTCATTTCCCGACTCACTGTCTCCATTCCCTCATTCTTACTTTCTGGGGCCACTTCTAAAACAAACCTCCTGAACCCTAGTCCTTATCTCAGACTTGCTTTTACGGGGAACCCATACTTAAATGGTCAATGTCATTGTCTTTACCTTTTATCCATTTTATCTGGCAATCAATCATTATTCTACTATGACTTTCAAATTAGTCAACTCTTTCCAAGCCCACTGCCTCTATCCTGAATTCAGGCCACCATCAACTGTTACCTAGATAACGTTACAATCTCCTAACTCATCTTCTTGCCTGTGAATTGCCCCTCATCAAATTGCTCTCCACAGGGAAATCAGTGTGTGCTTTCTCAATAAGCTAGCTGATCCCACTCACTCATTAAAATCTTCTAATATTCCTCATTGTTTTAGGCATGCTGTCCTTAACACGATTTGTAAGGTCTTTCAGACATAGTTTTCCTCCCCAACCTCATCTTTTACTTCTCACTTGATAATCTAGTCATATTAAGCTATTTTCCTTTCTCTGATCAGCTACACAATCTCTCACCTCAGAGACTTTGCACAAGTTAAAAAATGAAGTAAAAATTGTTAATGTTACTAAAGATTTTAACAACAGAATAACTGGTAAACAACAAAATAACTGGCAAACAAGTTTTCAAATCATATAGAAATGGTTGAAGAAAAACAGAAGAAAGATTAATAAATAGAAACTCTATAAAAATCTA
Organism: Macrotus californicus; assembly: GCA_007922815.1. Lineage (NCBI taxonomy): Eukaryota > Metazoa > Chordata > Mammalia > Chiroptera > Phyllostomidae > Macrotus > Macrotus californicus. The sequence continues at coordinate 16,531 of VMDR010014707.1, read as the reverse complement.
GGACAAAAATTCTATCTTCAGAAATCTTTGATATCATTATGTGGTAACCATGGATACATGCCTACTCAGATTTTTTTAAAAAACTCATTACTTAGAAAGCAATTTTAAAGTTTTTAATACAAGACATTTTCAAATGGAAAAATTAAGTAAATCCCATAAATTAGTGAATCTTTATTTTTTTATTTTTTTATTATTATTCAAGTACAGTTGTCTCCATTTTCTCCCCACTACTCCCTCCACCCCACCCACCCCCACCTCCCACTTTCAATCCTACCCCCTTGGGCTTTGTCCATGTGTCCGTTATACATGTTCCTTGACAACCCTTCCCGCTTTTCCCCCAATTATTCCCTCCAACCTCCCTTCTGGTTACTGTCAGTTTATTCTTAATTTCAGTGTCTCTGGTTATATTTTGCTTGCTTGTTTGTTTTGTTGATTAGGTTCCACTTATAGGTGAGATCATATGGTATTTTTCTTTCACCGCCTGGCTTATTTCACTTACATAATGCTCTCCAGTTTCATCCATGCTGTCGCCAAGGGTAGGGGCTCCTTCTTTCTTTCTGCTGCATAGTATTCCATCATGTAAATATACCACAGTTTTTTTATCCACTCATTTACTGATGGGCACTTAGGCTGTTTCCAGCACTTGGCTATTGTAAATTGTGCTGCTATGAACAATGGGATGCATAGGTTCTTTTGGATTGGTGTTTCAGGATTCTTAGGGTATAGTCCCAGCAATGGAATTGCTGGGTCAAAAGACTGGGTTTTTTTAAGTTTTCTAAGGAAATTTCATACTGTTTTCCACAGTGGCTGCACCAGTCTGCATTCCCACCAACGGTGCACTAGGGTTCCCTTTTTTCATCATCCTCGCCACCACTTGTTGTTTGTTGATTTGGTTTTGATGGCCATTCTTACTGGTGTGAAGTGGTATCTCATTGTGGTTTTAATTTGCATCTCTCTGATGGCTAGTGATGCTGAGCATCCTCTCATGTGTCTTTGGGCCCTCTGTATGTTTTCCTTGGAGAAGTGTCTGATCAGGTCCTTTGTCCATTTTTTAATTGGATTGTTTGTCTTCCTGGAGTGAAGTTGTGTGAGTTCTTTACATATTTTAGAAATCAAGCCCTTATCCGAGGTATCATTTGCAAGTATATTTTCCCATATAGCTGGTTCTCTTTTCATTTTGCTGATGTTTTCTTTAACTGTGCAGAAGTTTTTTCTTTTGATGAAGTCCCATTTGTTTTTTCATTACTTTATGTCCCTTGCTCTAGGGGACATATCAGTGAAAGTTGGTGTAAGTTGGTGGAGTTTCATTTTTTTGCATGTAGCTGTCTAGATGTCCCAACACTATTTGTTGAAGAGGCAATTTTTACTCCATTTTATGCTTCTACTACCTTTGTCAAATATTAATTGGCCTTAGAAAATTGGGTTTATTTCTGGGCTTCTATTCTGTTCTATATGTCTGTTCTTATGCCAGTACCAGACTGTTTTGATTACATTGATCTTGTAGTATAGTTTGATATCAGGTATTGTGATCCCTCCTACTTCATTCTTCTTTCTCAAAATTGCCATGGCTATTCGGGGTCATTTATGGTTCCATATAAATTTTTGAAATGTTTGCTCTATGCCTGAGAAATATGTTATTGATATTTTAATAGAGATTGCATTGAATCTATAAATTGCTTTGGGTAATATGGACATTTTGATGATGTTAATTCTTCCAATCCATGAACATGGTGCATGATTCCATTTGTTTGTGTCTTCCTTAATTTCTTTCTTCAGGGTTGTGTAGTTTTCTGAGTACAGGTCTTTTACCTACTTGATTAGGTTCATTCCTAGGTATTTTATTTTTCTTGTTGCTATATCAAATGGGATTTTTTTTTCTGATTTCTGTTTCTGATATTTCCTTGTTGGTGTACAAAAATGCCTTTGATTTCTGAATATTGACTTTGTATCCCGCTGTTTTGCCAAATTCACTTATTAGGTCAAGTAGTTTTTAGGTGGAGTCTATAGGATTTTCTAGGTACACTCTCATGTCATCTGCAAACAATGACAGTTGTGCTTACTCCTTTCCAATTTGGATGCCTTTTATTTCTTTTTCTTGTCTGACTGCTGTGGCCAGGACTTCCAATACTATGTTGAATAGAAGTGGTGAAAGTGGACAACTTTGTCTTGTTCCTAATCTTAGTGGGAAAGTTTTTAGTTTTTGCCCATTGAGTATGATGTTGGCTGTAGGTCTCTCATATATGGCCTTTATAATATTGAGGAATGCTCCCTCTATTCCCATTTTGCTAAGTGTTTTTATCATAAATGAGTGCTGTACCTTATCAAAGGCTTTTTCTGCATCTATTGATATGATCGTGTGATTTTTGTCTTTCCTTTTTTTTATGTGATGTATTACATTTATTGATCTGTAAATATTATATCACCCTTCCATTCCTGGGATGAATCCCATTTGATTGTGGTGTATGATCTTTTTAATGTATTGCTGGTTGTGGTTTGCCAATATTTTCTTGAGGATTTTAGTGTCTATGTTTATCAGTGATATTGGTCTGAACTTTTCTTTCTTTGTTGTGTCTTTATCTGGTTTTAGGATTAATATGATACTGACCTCATAAAAAGAGTTTGGGAGTCTTCCCTCTTCTTGGATTTTTTGAAATAGTCTATGAAGGATACGGGCTAGCTCTTCCTTAAATGTTTTGTAAAATTCTCCTGTAAAACAGTCCAGTCCAGGGCTTTTGTGTACTGGGAGTTTTTTTTTATTACTGCTTCAATTTCATCAGCTGTTATTGGTCTGTTCAAGCTTTCTGCTTCTTCTTCATTCAGTTTTGGAAGATTCTATTTTTCTAGAAATTTGACCATTTCACCCAGGTTTTCAAATTTCTTGGCACATAGTTGCTCATAGTAATTTCTTACAATCCTTTGTATTTCTGTGGTATCAGTAGTAATCTCTCCTCTTTCATTTCTGATTTTGTTTTTGGGTCCTCTTTATTTTCTTGATGAGTCTGCTTAAAGGCTTCTAGATTTTTCTTATCTTTTCAAAGAACGAGCTCCAGGATTTATTGATCCTTTGGATTGTTCTTCTAGCCTCTATGTCATTTAATTCTGCTCTGATCTTGGTTATTTCCTTCCTTCCACTCCCTCTGGGCTTTGCTTGTTGTTGTTCCTCCAGTTCTAGTAAGATGTAGGGTTAGGTTGTTTATTTGAAATGTTTCTATCTTTTTTAGGTGGGCTTGTATTGCTATGAACTTTCCTTTCAAGACTGCCTTCACTGTGTCCCATAAGTTTTGGATTGCTGTAAGTTTGTTTTCATTTGTTTCTAGAAACTTTTTTATTTCTTCCTTGGTCTCATTATTAACCTATTCATTGTTTAGTAGCATACTATTCAATCTCCATGAATTTGAGTGTTTTTGAGTTTTTCCCTTGAGGTTGGTGTCTAGTTTTAGGACCTTGTGGTCTGAGAAGATGCTTGATATGATTTCAATTTTCTTGAATTTATTGAGGTTTGTTTTGCGTCCTGTCATGTGGTCTATCTTTGAAAATGTTCCGTGTGTATTTGAAAGAATGTGTATTTTGCTTCTTTGAGATGCAAGGTTCTATATATATCACTTAAGTCCATGTGGTCTAGGACATTGTTCAATGCCCCAATATTCTTGTTGATATTTTGTTTGGAAGATCTACCCATTTTTGACAATGGGAAATCCCCTGCTGTAAATGTGTTGCTGTCTATATCTTTCTTGAAGTCTTCCAAGATTTTCCTTATATATTTGGGTGCTCCTATGTTGGGCACACATATGTTTATAATGTTTATGCCTTCTTGATGGATTCTTCCCTTCAGTATTATCAAGTGTCTTTCTGGGTCTCTTTTTATGGCCTTTGTTTTGCCGTCTATTTTGTCTGATAGAAGTATTGCTACCCCAGCCTTTTTTTCTTCTCCATTTGCTTGGAATATTTTTTTCCAACCCTTCATTTTCAGTCTGTGTAGGTCTTTTGTTATAAGGTGGATCTCTTGTAGGCAACATATGTGTGGGTCATGTTTTCTTATCCATTCACCTACCGAATGTTTTTGGATTGGAGCATTTGATCCATTTACATTTAAGGTTATTATTGATAGGTACTTATTCATTGTCATTTTACTCCCCTCATACCTGTGTTCCTTTCTCTCTCACTCTTTTTCTTCCTTTTCTTAAAGCAGTCCCTTTAGCACATCTTGCAGTGCTAGACTGGTGGAAGTGCATTCTTTCAGCTTTCTTTTGTCTGAGAAACTCCTTATTTTGCCTTCCATTTTAAATGAGAACCTTGCTGGATAGAGTAGCCTTGGTTGCAGGCCTCTGGTTTTCATTACTTGGAATATTTCTTGCCATTCTCTTCTGGCTTGGTGCATTTCCATTGAGAAATCAGCTGCTAGTCTTATTGGGGGCCCCCTTATATATCTTCCTGTTTCTCCCTTACTGCGTTTAAGAGTCTCTCTTTGTCTTGGAAATTTGCCATTGTAATTATGATGTATCTTGGAGTGGACCTGTTTGTGTTCCCCTTGATTGGGACTTTCTGTGTTTCCTGGATTTGTGTAACTTTTTCCTCTCATCAAATCAGGAAAGTTTTCCATCATTACTTTTTCTAACAGGTTTTCTATCCCTTGCTCTTCTTCTTCTTCTTCTTCTTCTGGTACCCCTGGTATCCCCGTTATTACATTTCATGTTGTCCTGAAGTTCCCTTATCACTTCTTCATTCTTTTTGAGTCTTTTTTCCTTTTCTCGCTCTTTCTGGGAGTTTTTTCTACCTTGTCCTCCAGCTCGCTGATACAATCCTCTGCTTCATCTAGCCTGCTTTTGATTCCTTCTATTGCATTCTTCAATTCAGAAATTGTATTCTTCATTCTTCTTGGCCCTTGTTGGTAGTTTCTCTGTCCTTTTGCATGTTGATATAGTTTGCAGTGAGTTCATTGTAGTTTCCCTGTAGTTTTTGGTAATTCTTACTGAGCTCATTGAACTTTCTTATAGCCATTGTTTTGAACTCAATATCTGATCGTCAACTTGCCTCTGTTTCATTTAGCATTCTTTCTAAACATTCCTCCTTTCCTTTCGATTGGGGGTTATTTCTTTGTCTTCCCATTGTTTGTGAGACTCTTCTTGTTTTCCTCTACTTCTTAAATTGATCTGTTTTGACTCCCTGATTCTGTGGCATGAACTTCAATGGTAGGAGACCTGTGAGATTCAATGATGCAGTCTCCTTGATCTCCTGAACTTGCTCCTCTTGGGATGTCCTTTATGCCACTTACGTTGGCTCTCTGGATGTAATCGGGTTTTGATTGTTGTTGGGTCATTCTTTGGTGGGTCCTTCCCGCCAGCTAGTTGACTGAGGGTCACTCCGCCCACCACCATATGCTGTTGTGCAGGTGCTGCGAAGAACAAAACCACAAAGCCCAGGGAATAAACCCACATGTCCAAAAATATTCTCGCCCCCCACCCCCACAATCCCACTATCAACAGCAAATGAGCCAATATTGATAAGAGTGTAAGGAGATTAAGACTATTATTAGAAAGGAGATAAATAAACTATAGTATAAATTCTAGTGATTTAATATGCACAAACTTGCTGGACAAGAAATGAATGTTAGAAAGCTATGCAGGATAGAAAATATCACTAATCCTGGAGATCACAGTGGATTTCATCTGGGTAGCCTCTAGTAATTACCACTGTTTTTTCTTTCTGGACCCACCTCTGGTGATGTCAGATGTTGACCCCATCTGACCTTAGGCAGCCTGCTCTGAGACTGCCAGAGATCTGTTGTCCTTAGTTGTCTCCTTCAGTTGTTAGTCACTTTGCACTCAGCAGTCAGGCATAAGCCTCATAGGGCAGGGCAGAATTCCTCCTGGGTTGTGGGCTGTTGTTTCCCCTCAAGCGACTGCTGCTCATAGGGGAGTGGGTTGCCTGAGCACAATGGCTGCTGCTGTATGGGGGATGACTAAGCACTGGGATCCCGCCAGCTCCTCTCCCAGTTCTCTGTACCCCAAAATTTCTGTACCCAGTCTCTCCTTAGGCATCTCTAGCCCACTCTGCCCCTGCCTTCACCAGAGGTGCGGATAAGTGGCTACAAATGAAAATTTGTGTGTTGGCCCTTTAAATGGCTCTTTGCATCTCCAGCCATCTATCTCTGGCAGAGAGCAACCCTGCCACTTTTCACTGCCAGTTGTTACCTGTATCCTTTGGGGGGCTCTGGTGTTCTAGGCTGGAGATCCCAACTTAGGGTTTAGACCCCATTCTTCTCAGGGGGATCCAACTGGCCACTTAATTATCCCTCCGGCGCTGCTGCATGTGGGCCCCCAGCCAGCGCTGTTGAGTCTCCACTGCACCCCATACCAGACAGGTGCTGAAGCTGATTCTTCTGTCTGTGGTTATCAAGCTTCTCACTCACTATTGCTCCATTATTCGTTCCGGGTGATTTCTCCACAATTTAGTTGCAATTCCAGATTGGTCCTGGGAGGAGGTTAGTGTGGCTTCTATCCACTCCTCCACCATCTTGCCTCCCCCTAAATTAGTGAACTTTTAAATGATTTTTTAATGAAATGGTTGTAATTTTTACCTCATTCAATGGAACAATAAGATGCCAAACAGGATTAACGTATGAGTAACACTGAGATATAAGTAAAATCTGTTCCAGACCTTTAACTCCATGATTTCCCATTCTGACAGGGCTCTTTCCCTTCTCCCTGCCTCCACCCCATGGCCTTGCTCTAAACTCTGAAGCTTCCTATATCTGCCCACTGCCCTGGTGAATTGCCCTTCCCAGCTGCACTCATCTAAACAATGTGTGATTACTGCCACTCCCCACTTGGTTGAACACAGACAAGTGCCCACACTTGAGTGCATGATTAGGAATTTCAGGTAGCTAAGGTGGAGAGGTGTGTTTCCTGGGCCATGTACAGAGAAAATGCAGAGGCATAGCCTCAAAGAACCTCAACAAGTGCTCTAGCTAAGTGGTTCCTGTTCAAGAATCCTGAAGAAGTACTTCCTGGCAGGGAACTGTCATCAGGGTGTCAGTGCACCAATAAAAGTTTTTTCCAGCATAATCCAGAAGGTGTTGCTCTCCCCAAGACAAAGCTTTGATCCTCACCAGACTCTAAGCAACAGTATGCCATCATTCTCAAGAGAAGGGTCAGGACAGGAAGCATATCACTTCATCACTGCAAACCCTTGAGTGGCAGAGATATTGTCATCACTGACTCTATGAAAAAACCACTACAGTAATCCGTTCCTTAAAAGCACTGTGTATCTTCGGATATATTCCCAGAAGTGGGATCACTGGGTCAAAAGGCAGATCCATTTTTAATTTTTTGATGTATCTCTATACTGCTTTCCACAGTGACTGCACCAGTCTGCATTCCCACCAACAGTGCAAAAAGGTTCCCCTTTCTCCACATCCTCTCCAGCACTTGTTTGTTGATTTTTTAATGATGGCCATTCTGACAGGTGTGAGATGGTATCTCATTGTGGTTTTAAGTTGCACTTCTCTGATGGTTAGTGATATTGAGCATCTTTTCATATGCCTATGGGCCATCCATATGTTCTCTTTGAAGAAGTGTCTATTCGGGTGCTTTGCCCATTTTTTAATTGGATTGTTTGTTTTTTTGGTGTTCAGTTTTGTAAGTTCTTTATAAATTTTGGATATTAACCTCTTATGAGATATGTGAATATGTTCTACCATTCTGTGGGTTGTCTTTTTATTTTGTTGATATTTTCCTTAGCTGTGCAAAATCTTTCTACTTTGATGTAGTCCCATTTGTTTTTCTTTGTTTTCCTTGCCTAGGGAGATATCTGACAAAATATTGCTATGAGCTATGTCTGAGACTTTGCTGCCTGTTTTCTTCTATGATTTTTATGGTTTCAGGTCTAACATTTAAGTCTTTAATACATTTTGAATTTATTCTTGTGTGTGGTGTAAGAAAGTGGTCTAGTTTCATTTTTCTACATATATCTGTCCAATTTCCCAATGTCATTTATTGAAGAGACTACCTTTAGCCCATTGTATGTGCTTACATCCTCTGTCAAATATTAATTGACTATAAAAGTGTGGGTTAATTTCTGGGTTCTCTATCTGTTCCATTGATCTATGTGTCTGTTTTTATGCCAATTCCATGTTGTTTGATTACTATAGCCTTGTAAGTATAGTTTGGTATTGGGTAGTATGATTCCTCCAACTTAGTTCTTCTTTCTCAAGATTGCTGTTGCTATGCTAGGCCTTTTGTGGCTTTATACAAATTTTTGAAATATTTGTTCTAGTTCTGTGAAATATGTCATTAGAATCTTGATAGGAATTGCATCGAATTTATAAATTTCTTTGGGTAGTATGGACATTTTAGTGATGTTAACTATTCCTATCCATGAACACTGTATGTGCTTCTACTTATTTGTATCTTCTTCAATGTCTTTCTTCGGTGTCTTACAATTTTCTAAGTACAGGTCTTTCACACCCTTGGTTAGGTTTATTCCTAGCCATTTTATTCTTTTTGTAGTAATTGTGAATGGAATTGTTTTCTTAATTTCCCTTTCTGTTAGTTTGTATTGGCATATAAAAATACAACTGATTTCTGGATATTAACTTTGTGTCCTTCTACTTTGCTGAATTCACTTATCAGTGCTAGTAGTTTCTAGGAGGAATCTTTGGGATTCTGGACGTACAATATCATGTCATCTGCAAATAAAGACAGTTTGAAAGAACATAAGCACCTCTATGTTTATTACAGCATTATTTACAATTGCCAAGATATGGAAGCAGCCCAAGTGCCCATCAGTAGATGAGTGGATAAAACAACTCTGGGACATTTACACAATGGAGTACTACTTGGTCATAAAAAAGGAGAGTTTTACCCTTTGCTACAGTATGGATGAACCTGGAGAATATTATGCTAAGTGAAATAAGCCAGGCATAGAAATACAAATCCCATATGATTTCACTAGTATGTGGAATCTAAAACAAACTAAACTGAAAAGCAAAATAGAAACAGACTCACAGATAGTAGGACAACAGCTAAGGGGGTGATTGTACAAACAGGAAAAGGACTCATGGACATGGACAACAGTGTCATGAATGCAGGGGGTGGAGGGTATAAGGGATTAAATGGTAATTAAAAATACAATGAAAAATTATTATATTAAAAAAATTTTTTAAAGACCACCTGCAAAAACAAAAAAAACACGATGTTTAAGACTTCACAATACCTTCGGTCCTCAATTTAGCAGGCAATAATTTTCACCATAAGTAAACTCTGTGTGGATTCTAAGGGGCAGCTAATGAAATACCAATATCAAAAATACAATTTAGTCATTTATTCACCAAATGTTTTTGGAGTGCTTGTTATGTGCCTGCCAGGCAGTCCTCTGTGCACTAAAGGACTCATCAGTGAACAGACTAACATCTTTGCCTTCTTACAGCTCACATTTAGAGGAGTTGAATGAAAAAACATATAGTGCATTTTTAAAAACAACTTACAATGAGTCATTCACTGTCTAATTATTAAATATCATCGTCCCAAAGCATTAATTTAAATATTTGAAAATATGCACACATAATGACAAGTGGAAAAAACTAGGATAAAAAATATTATGCATTATATACAAAATATATATGTATGATACAATTCTACACATATGATTTCCAAATGTATAAAAATGAATTAATTGAGGCACATATAGACGTAGATATAGCTTCCAGATAGATACACAGATATAACTAAGTATAGATTTAGGAAAAGAAGAAATGTAGATACACATTCATAGTTCCTAGTGTTATTTTTGAAGTCAGATTACTAATAATATTTTTCTTTTTTACGTTGTTCGTACTTTCTAAAATTTTATAATGAACACCCTCTCAAGATTAGCAAAAGAAAACTATATTATACATTTTTAAATGTAAAAAAAGGTTAAGATGAAACTTTGTCCATAATTGCCGACAGTTGGAGGCATCCAAGAGGTCCTTCGAAAGGTGAGCAGGTAAGCAAACTGGCAATGAAATATTATTTAGTGGTTTAAAAGAAATGAGCTATCGAGCCACAAAAGCCATGGAAGAAACTTAAATACATATTGCTAAATAAGAGAAGCCAATCTGAAAAGGCTACATACTGTTTGACTCCAACTATATGACATTCTGCTGAGGATAAAACTAGGCAGCCGTGAAAAGGTCGGTGGTGGTCCGGGGTGCGGGTAGAGGAAAGGATGAATAGGCAGAGCAAGGGGGATTTTTAGCACAATCAAATCATTCCAGATGACACTGTATTGGTGGATACATGTCATTATATACATTATCAAACCCCACAGATTGTGCAACACAAAGAGTGAACCCTAATGTAGACTCTGGACTTTAGTTAATAATAATACATTAATGTTGGCTCATCACTTGCACCACACAATAAGGCAAGATGTTAATAACAGGAAAAACTAGGGAAATGGGAGGGAGCTTATGGATATTCTCTGTACTTTCCACTCATTTTCATGGAAACCTCAAATTGCTCTAAAATAAATTTTATTAATTTTTTTAAGAAATAGGCTCAGATGAACTCTGTGTTTTTGAACTTCTGGTGGTATAGGATTCAAACCACTAAACAAAACAGTGGTTCCCAGATCCTGGAACTTCAGAGACCAGTAAAATTTCCCAGAGTCAGAGAGAGACAAATCGTTTTCCGCTTTTCCTTTGTGGAGTAAATATATGTGTGTGCACATATAAATACACAGATATACCTACTCATTCTCGCCACAATATTCTCTGGAAAAGGAAGGGCTTGTTATTACTAAAAACATAAAAGAAAAATCTTAAGAAAAATTCCGGTAAAGGCAATAAACTTGGCCTTGTAACAAACCTACTCCATTTTGTGACTTTTCTCCTTTCACTGCGCCCTGTGAATGCCTGCACCTCCTGGGGTGGGAATCACTGGCGTGTGGCCACGTCTCACCCCGCTACAACCCAGGCATGGAGAAGGACACGTTACAGAAGTCAGGCCTCTCCAGCCTTATCTTCCGGACGTGGCAGAGTCAACCTCCCGAAGTCAGCCTTTCTTGAGCAGTTGGCTGATTGCATGTTCCACACTCTTCTTTGATATTTATCATTATTGTGAAATCACACAAAATGGGCAAATGCCAAAGTTGCATAGACAGTCAGTTAGTCATCCAAGGTGCTCATTTCATTTGTTTATGTCCTTGAAGTTCTCACACCTGTTCCAGTAAAACAGAACTGGAAATGTACACTCACAGACCAGATGCCCCAGTAAAACCTTTCGAGTATGGTTCACTGCAGAATCAATGAGGTGATGACAGAGCACCGCCAGAGGAGGCAGGCATTGTCACTCACCAAAGATTTCCAATAGGTACTCCATGATCCTCAACGAGAAGAAGCTCAGAACTTCCAGATCCAGCACTGTGGTCCACTGCTTCTTCTGCCGGCGCTCACCTCTGCCCCAGGCCTGCAGCATACCCAGGGGTGGCTTCAATAGCATTTACCTCTGCCTTTGAGAGGAGTACATAGTGCAGAGCATTTGTGTTGAAGGGCAGGGGTCACAAGCATCTGTTAGTCATTATATTATCATTGGAAATGGCATAGCTTCCCTCGGGACACAAGATTCAGGGGGATTCCTGATCCGACCACCCAGCTAAGTTCTCTTTCTAACAGTGCAGGGCCCGTGGGGACTCCTGGGCTAATGCAAGGCTTCAATGGCAGTCACTGAAGATGGGAGGGGTCACACACACCCTTCCCTTCTCGGGTCTCAGGCACATACGAAGAGGTCCACATTCTTCCTCTCCCAGTCTCCCCAGAGATTAGAAGTAAAGACTTTGAACTTTGTGTTGGACTTCTCCTCTGGCCCTTGAGTGATTATTATTCTGGGAAGAAAGCAGTGTGGTCATATCTTTTTATCTGACTCTTTCTCTATAAATAGACAAAGAGAAAACGGTGAACTCCCCTGGTTATTCCAGTTCTGCAGAATTCCAAACAAAGGAAAAGTTTTCGGTACAATTTTTAAGGATCCAATTACAAATAATGTGTAATGCCTCTATCAAATAAGAGAAAACTGATCTTTCTTCTAAGTTGATTGATCCTGCTAGAGAAAGGAAGTCTTATGCAACTAGTAAGAGAGATCGAGGATATGACAAAACATAATGCATACATTGTGCTGCATTTAACTTTTTTTTCGCTTCCCTCACTGAGTGCTGTGTGTGTCAAATTAACACCTCAAAGTGGCCTGCTGCCAATAACCCTGCAGTGGTAGTAAGTGACACCTCAGCCCAGACAAAATCGTGGGGACCCAGAACATACCAACACAGTGACGAAATTCAAGCTGACCGCCTGGGATGTTCACAATAACTAAGACCCTCTCCATGCACACAGACTTAGGTGTGTGCTGTTTTCTCCATAAGATTTTTCTTTCAATCTATGGAACACCAAGCACCTGACTTTTCAGTCCTCCTGACAATATGATTGATGACCTTTGAACCAGTTTCCTTATTTCTCCGTGTATTGATTTATTTGGACAGATTAATCTAGTGGGATTGAGTTAGGGCAGCAAAAGGTAGAGGACCCATACTAGGTCATTTGCCTAAACCTAAGGACCAGAGTCACCATTATTGTGGCCCATTGACACACATCTTGCTTAAAAGAGGTAACACCACACTCTTCCTCCTGTCCGGGTAACTCCAGACCACGCCCTTTCCTGTCTTCCATCCTCTGTTCTGTTCTGATCTTATCTGCTCAGTTAACAAAGGATGCAGGACTGCCCTGTTTACCAATCTTGGTTTACCCTTCCCAATTCTTTCCCCCTCGTTCAGAGAATAAACTGCTAAGGTATTTTCTTGGCAGCAAATATTAATCTTATTTTTTACCCACTGTAGTAACCCCTAGGTGAAATGGTGAAGGTAAGATTTCTCTCTCAGCCCCTTTCTCACCGTTGTTCCCTTTCAGGCACACCTTTCAGACTCTCACGTTTTCCCTATTCTCCCCTCTGACACAACTTGCTTTCCAGAGAAATTAATAAGTCATTCACACTAAGGTATAGTATTAGCAAAGTTGAGCCCCTTTCCAAGGATGTTTGCTTTAACAGAGAACCAAAATCTTGATTTCTAGTGCTAGAAATGCAACATCAGTAATTTAGGAAATGATACTCTTTGGTATGCTTTAAATCAGACCGCTTAGGACATAGTTTCAAATTGGGGATAACCTACTTAGTGGGTTAACACCACAGTATTTTTAAATAAAATAGAAAAAAAGGAAATAGAAATATCAAGGCAAGAATCACTTCCATTATACCTATATATGTATATGTATATACATGTACTTAGGAAATACATAAATGCCTTTTTTATAGTGATCATCATCAAAAGTTTGAGTTACCTGTCCATTGTCTCTAAGTCAAGTCACCAGAGTCTTTTGATTCTTCTTGTACAACTTCACTAACCTCCGTGCCCACTTCTTCATTCCCACCACTATCCACAGAGGTCAGACTTTTCATCTCAATTCCAAAGTCCTGCAATAATCACAGAGCCTGGTGTAACTGCAGCCTCTTTCATTCTTCTGGGTGTTGAGAGTTTCTGAAGCACAGAGGGTCTCTCTTCAAACTCATTCTTTAACTCTCACAACCTCACAGGACAAAAATCTGCACTCCTTAGCCTGGCCCGCTACCATCTGGCCCATTTCTCCCTTGCCAGCATGGTCTCCTGCAGTTACTGCACTTGCCTCCAGACGCTCCAGAGCATGTTGAGCTTCACCACAACGACACAATACAAAAAGCCCAGGCTGCGAGACTCTTTATGCGAGATGGCCTGGACTGTTCAACTGGTAAACTATCAGGCAAACCAAGTGCCCACCCACAGATGAGTGGATTAAAAAGTTGTGGTACCTATACACAATGGAATACTACTTGGCCATAAAAAAGAATGAAGTCTTACCTTTTGTGACAACATGGGTGGACCACAAGGGTATCGTGCAAAATGTAATAAGTCAGAAAAAGATAAATATCATATGAGTTCACTTATATGTAGAATCTAAAGAACAAAATAAATAACAACCAAAAAGAAACAGGATCACAGATACAGAGAATAGACTGAGCGTTGCCGGAGGGGAGGGGTTTGGGGGTGGGGGACCAGGAGAAAAAGTGAAGGGACTGAGAAGTACAGACTGGTAGTTACAGAACAGTCATGGGGTGTAAAGGACAGTGTAGGGAATATAGTCAATAATACTGTAATAACTATGTACGGTGCCAGGCAGGCACTAAAAGATTTTGGAGGGTACACTTTATAAAGTGTATGATTGTCTAACCACTATGCTGCACTCCTGAAACTAATACAAAATAATGTTGAATGTAAACTGTACATGATTCATTTTTAATTTTTTTTCAAAGAGTGGAATGGAGGATAAGCTCGTAGGATAAAATAGACCAAAAAAAAGCCATATCCAGTTCTTAAATAGGCAAAATCAACTCTAGTGTCTAACAAAGCATACTCACATGATAAAAATAATGAGAAGGTAGTGATTACCATAGAAGTCAGGGTAGTGTTTACCTTTGGGGAGACACGGAGCCTGAATGGGACAGGTCACCTGACAGGGCTTCTGAAACGGCAGACAAAACTTTATAGTTTGGCCGGGGTGGTAGTTACGAGCTCGTTCATCTTATAACGATTCAAAGTCATGCAATTCTTTTGTGTGATTTTCCTGGAATGGTATTTTATTTTACCATCAAAAAGAAAAATATACAAGCCTTGTGATTTAAAAACCCAGAACTAATAATACAGCTTTGCCTGACACCTCATCACTCACATGGAAAACACCACAGATGCTCCCAGGAGTCTTTTTCCCACGTGATTTACAGGTATTACCTTCTCTGAAATGAAGAGCTCTTTCTTGCAAGCAGAACTTAGGTTTTAAATCCCTCCCCGATCTCCGAAGTACACAGCTGCAGCTGGCCCTGTGGTGATAACAGAATGTGATACATTCCAAGCCAGGCACCAGCTTTACTAGCAATTAAAACTCCTACAAGTCTTTCACAGAAATATAACCTACACATAAATTCTGGCTACAGATGATGACAATATACTGACATCCTGGCTTTTGTTTCTGTCCCCCTAACCATCTTCTCCACACAGCAACCAAAATGATGGCTTGAAAAAACAAGTAAGAGTGGTGTGTGCACTTCAGGAAAAGGTCAGCTAGCTTCCTGTAAAACAAGACGCGCCTACTTTATGACCCATCATTTCTACTCCTAGGGATTTGCCTCAGAGAAACAAAAAGTATACATTTACAAAAAGATCAGTACAAGAATTCTCATCACAGCTTTCACTGTAATTGCCACATGCTGCCGACAGCGCAGATGTTCACTGACAAGGTGGATAAACGGGTACATTTTTATTGCGGGACACTACTCCACAATAAGAAGGAGCAAGTTACCGATATGCGCAACACATGGGTGGGTTTCAAAAAGAGTATCTTGACGGAAAGACACTTTACACGAAAGAGCAGCTACTGTGCGAATAGCATATTTATAGGAAGCTTTACAACAGGCCTCATTAATCTGTGGTGGGAATAAATGAGTACAGTAGTTGCCTCCGGGGCAGCGGGTATGAGCGTTTACTGGGAAAAAGCACAAGGTGTCTGGTGTGAGGGTAAGGGTCTGTATTTCACTAGGGTTTGTTTTGCACAGGTGGAAATATTTGTAGAATGCCAGCAATTTGTGCATTTCAGGTTATGAAAATTTTTCATCAAAATAAAAAAGAGCCACCAAAAACTTTAGGTGACAATGTGCATATTGAATTAACTAGAGGTCATCGTACAGGGGTCTATAAATCATGAATTGCATTAAAAACTGGTAGATTGCTGGATGAACAGGTGAATAGGTGTGTGAGAAAACAAGTTTGGTGAAATGATAATAGTCAAATCTATTTGTGGCCACATAGGTGTTCACTCTAAAATTCTTCCAACTTTGTTATATGTTTACAATTGTCATAATAAAATGCTGGGCAGGGGGAGAAAATGAGATCACCTATTTCCTTATTTAGAAACTTAAGGAAGATTCTCCTCTCGTGCAGAATAAAACACAAACTCCCAATGCATGGCCTGTAAGGCCCTGTGTAATCTGGGCTCTACCTACCTCTCTGTTCTCAGCCAATATCACTCCAGCACTCTGTCATTCTGCTCCAATGACCTTGGCCTCCTGTCTATTCTTCAAGTACATCAAGCTGATTTGTACCCCTCTCCCAGATCTGCTCACTGCTGCTCTTTCTTAGTTCACTCTCAGCTCAGCTGTAACCTCAGAAAGACCTTTTCTTACCCACAGTCAACACTGACATACCAAACATTCCTGCTTTCACACTATCACATCCACCTGATTTATTTTCCACATACCATTTACTTTCACTGAAATTTTTTATTCATTTTGAACTGCCTAAGGTCTAGTATCTTTTGCAATACATGTGTCCAGACAAGTAGGTGATATCTCCAGGGAAGTACTAGCTAATTGCCTATATAACTACCCACATAAGGAATACAACCAGTACTAAAGACAAA
>VMDR010014706.1:0-23184 GCA_007922815.1 Macrotus californicus | reverse complement strand
CTACCCTCCCCCTTGGTTATGTCCATGTGTCCTCTATAGTGTTTCCTGGAAACCCTTCCCCGCACTGGTCTCTCCCCCATCCCCTCTGGCCATTGTTAGATTGTTCTTAATTTCAATGTCTCTGGTTGTATTTTGTTTGCTGTTTTCTTTTGTTGATTATGTTCCAGTTAAAGGTGGGATCATGTGGTATTTCTTCCTCACCGCCTGGCTTATTTCACTTAGCATAATGCTCTCTAGTTCCATCCATGCTGTTGCAAAGTGCATTCAGGAGCTTTCAATGCATACAGATGGTGGAGGGAAGAATTAGTGGAGGATGGTATGGCCCGAGTGACAGAGAGGAAGGTGGAGGCTTTGTTCTCTAAACATATAGATTCCCTGGAGAGCAGGAAGGAATGATACTTTAATAATTAAGTTTTAGGAGAGCTGAGTTTTGGCCTTTCCCCATTTAGATCTTTCAGAGATACAGCTGATACTAATAGAGGGAATAAGTGAAAATAGCAGATAAATGAGGTGACTCTTAAACTTTCTGCTGATACCACAATGCTCAGAGCCAAAGCTAGAATTTCTGATGTCTAGATTGGGCTCAGGGATAAGCAGGGCTATTAATTGTTCATTTGTGATACCACTGGGAAGATTTTTATTCAACCAAAAATATTTACAAGGCAGAATATTACTGAGCACCTATTATGTGCCAGCATTTCTCTAAGTACTAGGAATGTAATAGTGAAGAAGGAAGACAAAGTCTTTGTTCTCATGGAATTTCTATTGCTAGAGAATCTTTCATTAAAAAATAGTATACAACATAAGTCGGTATTGAAAAGTTCTAAGAAAATAAAAGGATAAGAAGAAAATGATAGGGAGCACAATTTTAGGCATAGTGGTCATGGAAGATGGTGATATTTGAGTAGGGATCTTGATAAAATGAGTGAGCAAGACATGCAGCTGCATGTAGGGCAGTGCTCCAGGCAGAGGGAGCAGCAGATATACAGACCTTGAGGTGTGGAATGTTGTGAATTTGAGGGATAGCATCAGGCTAGTTGCTGGAATGGAGTGATTGAGAAAAGAAGGTAGGAGATAAATTTGGAGGGGTAACCAAGGTCCTGATTGTATTTGAAGTGTGGTGGATAGCTATTGGAAATTTTTGAACAGGATTCTGTTATGCTGTGACTTAAGTTTTAAAAGACCTACTCTGGATGCTATACTAGTACAAAGAGACAGGGGTAAAAGATGGAACCTAGTTTGAAAGTCATTGTTATAGCCGGAGAGTGAAATGATGGTGGTTTGAACCAGAGGGGCAGCAGTAGAAGCAATGAAAAGTGATTACATGGGATATGCTTTGAAGATGTAACAGATAACATTTATTGATGGACTGGCATTATTATTAATGGTTAATAATTATTGAATATTAATGAATAGCAACATCGATAACTATTTCCCCCCAAATTATGAGAGGTGAGCAGGATTGGCATTATTGTCCCCACCTAATAGATAGAGAGACAATCCAAAGTACAGAGGGGTTAATTGCCTCATCAAGGTCACAAGCTGGGACTAGAACCCAAATCTCCCATTCAGCCTTATCTCACAGCTCTATTCACAAACAAAACAATATCAGAAATCCAAACCAGTTTAGACAAATAAAAAAAAATGAATAGATAACTTTGACTTTAGCTATGACTGAATCTCATCTTTCAAAAGTCAAAATTCAAAATGGAATTTCCTCAAAAAGCTGCAAATAGAACTACCATACAACCCAGTAATTGCACTTCAGGGTACTTATTCAAAGAAAACAAAAATGCTAATCTGAAAAGGTATATGAACCTCTATGTTCATTGCAGCATTATTTACAATAGTCAAAATATGGAAGAAACATAGGTGTCCATCAATAGATGAATGGATAAAGAAGATGTGGTGTGTATATAAAATGGAAAATTACTCAGCAATGAAAAATAAAGAAACCCTGCCTTTTGCAACAACATGGATGGACCTAGAGAGTATTATGCTAAGTCAGACAATAAGTCAGACAGAGAAAAGCAAATACAGTGTGATTTTACTTATGTGTGGAGTCTAAAAAAATCCACAAAACCAACCAACCAACCAACCAACCAACCAACTCAGACAAACAAACAAACAAAACAACACCAAACAGAAACAGACTCAGATGCAGAGAACAAATTTATGGTTGCCAGTGGAGAGGAGGGTGTGGGATAGGTGAAAGGAGTGGAGGGGAGTAAGAGGTGCAAACTTCCAGTTATAAAATAAGTCACGGGGATGTAATGTATAACATGGAGAATATAGTCAATAATATTGTAATAACTTTGGTGACAGATGGTTACTGGACTTACTGTAGTGTTCACATCACAAGCTACATAAATGTCACATCACTGTGTTGTACAGCTGGAACTAATATAATATTACATGTCAGCTACACTTTGATGAATCACAAATTAAAAACAAAAACAAAAAACTCAAAACACACACAGCAGGCCTCTGTTTGTATATGCGCAGGAGACCCCATTTCTCAGTAGATTCTGCAGGGGAGGAAGGTGAGGGGCGGTGAAAAGCACAGTAATTGCTGAAACCAGACTGTACTCTGCCTCAAGGGAGGCACGACTGAATGCCACAGAATGGTGAGGGAGTAGGGTCTGTAGAAAGCGAGGGGCTGGAATCCCAAAATATTGAAGACTGGGACAGAGACATTCCCTAGAGCCACTTCCAGAGAAGACACCAGCTCCATCATGGGACCTTTTAAGGATATTCTTCAGGGAGAGAACCTGCTGTTTCTTTTCTCTTTTGGGACAAGATGAGCTGATTTTGAGGATACAGCCAGATCTCCCCTCTCTAATACCCCTTTCCCCCACCCTGCTCTCACTGAGAGGAGAACTGCGCCAGTGTTTCCTGAAGCTTGCAGAAAATGAACTAAGCGTCACACTGAGAGGTGAGAGGTCAGCGGTGGTAGGAGCAGACCGGGAGTACATGGGGACAGTAAGGGGGCTGGCACAAATGGGATGAGGGGTGAGTAGACCAGGGAGGAGCACTTATGCTGAGATCAGCTAGGGTACCAGAGGGCTAGAACAGGATCAAGGAAAGAGGCTATGTGAACTGTGGCTGGCGGAAAAACTGGAATAGCCAGGACAGAAATAAGACTGAAAATAGTAATCACTAAGGGGAATACCCAAAGGCTGAGTGGAGCCCCAATAAGAGAAGAGTATGTTTAATGTTTGAGGGAAATAAGATAGGGTAGGGCATGAGCCTAGAATACACGAGGCAGAGTCCATCTCTCATGTACATCTTGTGTCCAAACAATTTACCCTGGTCTCAGGCACTACCTCACCTCCCGATTCTCTTGTCTTTAATCATTCTCACCCTTGGGTGTCTGTACCTAACATAAGACTGTCTTTCTATCCTCCTCAAATGCTTTATGTTCCACATGCTTCAGATCCTCCTGTCCCACCATTATTACAAGAAACTCTTTTCTGCCACACAGGCCTGTGCTCCTGTGTTGTGCCTTAGGGGCCACCTTAGGAAAACCTTAGCTAAACAACCCAGACTGGATTAGTCACATCCCCCTTGTCAGTGTGGCTTGCTGCATTCCGACTTCACTTTCTGGCCCCACATCAGTCATAGCTGCTGTAATAGTCCAGGGGCAATAAAGAAGAAACTTGAAATAGGGAGATGGAAAGGACAGGTCAGCTACACTCACTAATTAATGATTTCAGCAACAAACAGCTTTGTCTTTGCAGTATAGTTCTATATACAGAATCCTGGTGTAGGAATTAGGAGATGTAAAATTTGTGCTAGATCTGCTGCTAACTTTCTCCACGACCATTTGAGAACTCAGTTCCCTGTATACATTATTATAAGGTCCTCTCAAGATAAAGGAGTGGTCTAATGAAATAGTTTACAACACTGACTGAATACTCGCTAGGTTTGGAGCCATGTGCACTTTTTTGGGAGACAAAGAAATAAATGACTCAGGCTTCCTTTTGTCATTTGCTGATATCTTGACTGTGGGGGCAGGAAACAAACATAGGACAATGACATGTAAGGACTGGACAAATGCTCATGCCAAGCAGAGTGAAGGGAGTTGGGGCAGGAGGACACCAGATCAGCAGAGTTGGAGTGTGAGTAGAACTAGAGGTATATTTTAGTTGAGCTTGGAAAGAAGGAAGGTTGATGGGTTATTAAGCATTTCAAACAGAATAGGCTAGCTGTGAGTCTGAGGTGTGGGGGTAAATAAATTGAGGGCCGGGGATGTTGAGGGGAGTACACAGGAAGTAAGGGATGCAAGGGCACTCAGCAAGAGGAGACACCTCTTTGGAATTGGAGATGCACCTTCACTTAGGGTAAAGTGACAGCATGTATAAGAGGATATTTATTCATTTATTCAAGACATATTTAGCAAATTTCTATATGGTTGCTGTGGATATTAATGGCAGTAAATATAAAAACACAGTCCTGTTTTATGGGACTTCCATGTCATCCAGCCTAAAGCTAAGTCCTAGAGAAAGTGGACAGGTACACGTTAGACTTGGAAGAGACATTTCTAAGATGAAGAGGGCTTTTATTGATTGAAGTAAATTAAATTGATGGAAGACTTTTATACAATTTCTGTTTTGTGAAGGTGTCAAAAATTGAGAGATACCTATAAATCTCAGTTGGATCAGATGGTGGTATATTATGCAAAGGTAGGAGAGAAGAAAGTTCCTCTTGGAAGGGAGGCATTTATGCATTCATTTAAAAATGACTTTGTGTACCATGTTCAGTAGTCTGTGAATATAGAAATAAGTAAGTCACAATTGTACTAAAAGCACTCACAGACCTGTAAATGGGCAGACACGTACATTGGCAACACAGCTCAAACTCTCCTTACCTAATTTAGTGGATTAACAAGTCCCCATTGAAAACACTGAGAAAATCTGCCTGGGGAAGTCTGAGAAGTTTTCACCAAAAAGGTGCATGATCTTGGCCAAGTATGGAAGGGGACAGAGGAAAGCATTCCAGATAAATTGTATGAGCTACAAGCATGACTGTTTTAGGAAGTGGGAGAGAAGCTAATGTAGCTGAACCTAGGGTAAGTATTTAAGGAGATGGTAAGAGGTGAGGTCAATAATTTAGGCAGGAACAAGGTTGTAAGCATGTGGAGTGATTTTTTATTTTTCTTGTAGTGATGAAATCTCATAAGTGGTTTTCAGTAGGGAAATAACATATGCTGTCTCTCCTTGCATTGTAGTGGATGGATTGAGTAGGGGTGGAAAACTAAAGAGGAAGTCTTTATGTTTACCTTGTAGTGATTCAGATAAGAGATGATGTGAATTTGAGAAGACACAAAGGGCTCAGAAAGGAGAAGAGTGGTGTGGGAGAATTCAGGGACAGAATCAAGGGGCATCATTATCAACTAAGACAGAGCTGCAGGAGCTCTACCATCTGGCAGAAGGCAATATGACTGAAATATAATGAAAAAAGGAGAGTTGGGGAGGCATGAGGCTGAAAAGAGAATAGGGACCAGACCGTGCAGAGACTTGTAAACCAAGGTTAGGAGGCGGATGCCATCCTCAATGTTAATGGTAATTCCATGAAGGTTTTGGGCAAGGCCTGGCACAATATAATTTGCCTTTATATATAAATGGTCTCTTTTGTTGCAGTAGAGAGGATAGATTATATAGAGGAGCCAAGATTCAGACAATAAAGACCAGTCAGAAGGCTTTTGTAGCCTGGATGAAAGATGATGGTGATTTAAAAGGAATGTTGGCAGGGGAAAGAAAATGAATAGGGAGTAAGACACATATTTCAGGTTGATAAAATTTGCTAATGAATTGGATAGAAGGAAGAAGGAAGATTGTCTCTGCATTTCTGAAGTCACTTGCTACAGGATGGGTGGGAGGAATATGTACTGAAGTAGATAAGACATGGGGAGGAAATAGTGTATGAAGAGGTAAGATTTCTATTCTGGCTGTATTTTGTTTGAGACAAATGTGGAACATCTAAGAGAAAATGTATAATAGGCAGCAGGATATACTAGTCTGAAACTCAGAGTAGAAGCTGTACATTTGGGAATTCTTTGAATAGACATGGTTTAAAAAAAGCCAAGAGAACACCTAGAGAAGTATGAGAATAGAAGGGGAATAAAAAAGAAAAGACAAGAATGAGGGAAAAAGAAAGTGATGACAAGATCAATGTAAGGGGAATAGTGGAAATGGAAGCTAGACTGGAAAGAACTGGAAATGAAATGAGAGATGAGGAAATAGAGATTGAACACAGTCAAAGTTTTAAACGAGTTGTTCTGTGAAGGGGAACAGAATTAAACGATGATGGATGGAGGAGGATATAAAACCAAGGAATAAAGGATCATGCTAATGTTACTAGAAATGAGCATTTTAGAAAAGGGGACAGATTTGTGTAAGGAGAGGAAGATAGTCATGACAAACAGCATTTGTACAATGCTTTATAGTTTTCAAGGTCTATTTTTATATGTGATTTCATCTTCCCTCACAGTAAAAGTAAGATTACCATGGGAGGTATAGTTATTACCTTTATTTATAGGCAAGGAAACTAAAGCATTAAAATATAAGTGATTAATGTAAGTTTCTGCTGGTAGACTGATGGCATAATTATCACTTGAGCCCAACTCTTTACATTCTAAAGCTTTTTCCTGTACAATGGTAATGAGTTAGAGTTTTATTTAACTTGAACAAGCTGGATTCAAACTGATTGTGGAGCAAACAAGGTGGAGGCAGAAAAGTGTGGTGATTTAAGACATCGTATCTGAAGGCAGAAAACCAGAATTCTCAAAGTTCAAGTTTAATCATTGACATTTACCATCCATGACATCATCATTAAGTAACTTCCCAAACTTACTTATCTTATAAATGGAAATTTGTACTATTTGACCACCTTCACTCATTTCCCCCAACCTCTGATGATCATCAATCTGTTTTCTGTTTCTATGAGTTTGTTTTTTTTAGATTATACATATAAGTGAGATCATATAGTATTTGTATTTCTTTGTCTGAATTATTTCACTTAGCATAATGCCCTCAAGGTCCATCCATGCTGTTGCAAATGGCAGGATTTGCTTCTTTTTTTTTTATGACTGAATAGTATTCCATTGTGTTAGATACTACTTTTTAAATCCATTCATTCATTTTGCTAAGTTTTTAAAAAGATTATCTAAATTAACCTTCAGAAGAAACTTTTTAGGTAGGAATTGAAAAATTAGAGAAGGGGGCATAGGTCAAAATTTTGGGAAATAAATGATTAAGCATTTTAAAAGGAAATGGTGACCCAAGTGGGAAAAGGAGATAGATAAGGGATGCCAGGAGGAAAAAAATGGTGTGAAGTTCAGAGGTCAGTCTTACAATCAGGTGGGAGTAGACTATCCCTTTTTCTGAATGTCATGAGTGCTGTGGAGGAAAGTAGGAACATGCAGGTATGGAATCTAAACTAAAGTTAGGTGAGGAAAATAACAATAGAACTCATGTTCTCCAGTTAGCTAGAGGTAGGGCTTCATGGTGTGATTTCTGAGTGTCAAATAAGGACCATTGGAAACCCTGCTATAGAAAAATCAATAGACCTTGGAGGAAACTGAATTATTAGAAGATGCTATGCTTAATTATTTATTGTACAGCCAAACTTAGCATTTCAGGACTGATACTCTTCTTTCATAACTGGAGTGTAGCTTGGGTTTGGAGGAAATAGGAAGACAGTGAATGTTTTGGGGTAAGATTTGAATTAGGCAAGGATCTACATTTTCTATAGAGCTGTTCTTGACTATACAAAGACCACAGAAAGCTCTTCATCCACTCAATTGCTTAATGAAGGCTGCCTTGTGACACTAGCTCTATTGTTATTTAATGTCCTGATCACCCAATGATTTTATAAGCACCTTGAGGGCAGAGATCATGTATAATGTTTGGCAATGTATATTAGAATAATTTTCTAATTTCTGTTAAGGTCTAGAAATGGGATCAAGGGCTAATTCTCCCATGTGAAAGATCCGAGTTTGAACATGAGCAATGTAATTCAGCTGACACTTGACATACTCTGGAAGGGCCCTGTCGAAGTAGAAAACAGAAAGAAAAATTCCAGTGGCCATGTTAACCTCCAATATCACCTCAACTCACCCAGCTGCCTTCTTGTTGATGGGAATCCCAGGCCTGGAGCACCTACATATCTGGATCTCCATTCCCTTCTGCTCAGCCTATACTCTGGCTCTGCTTGGCAACTGTACCCTCCTCTTCATCATTCATGTTGATGCATCCCTCCATGAGCCCATGTACCTCTTTCTGGCCATGTTGGCAACCATTGATCTAGTCCTTTCTTCTTCAACACTGCCTAAAATGCTGGCTATTTTTTGGTTTAGAGATCGAGAGATCAACTTCCATGCCTGTCTGGTCCAGATGTTCTTTCTCCACTCCTTCTCCATCATGGAGTCAGCAGTGTTGCTGGCCATGGCCTTTGACCGCTATGTGGCCATCTGCAAGCCACTGCACTATACCTCGGTCCTGACCCGGTCCCTCATCACCAAGATTGGCATGGCTGCTATGATTCGGGCTGTGACACTAATGACTCCACTCCCCTTTCTGCTCAGACGCTTCCACTACTGCCATGGCCCTGAGATTGCCCACTGCTACTGTGAGCACATGGCTGTGGTAAAGCTGGCTTGTGGGGACACTCGCTTCAACAATATCTATGGCATAGCTGTGGCCATGTTTATAGTGGTGTTGGATCTGCTTTTTGTTATTCTGTCTTATATTTTTATCATTCAGGCAGTCGTACAGCTTGCCTCTCAGGAGGCCCGCTACAAGGCCTTTGGAACATGTGTGTCTCATATAGGTGCTATCTTAGCCTTCTACACACCTGTTGTCATTTCCTCAGTCATGCACCGTGTGGCTCGCCAGGCTTCTCCACATGTGCACATTCTCCTTGCCAATTTCTACCTGCTCTTCCCACCCATGGTCAATCCCATTATCTATGGGGTCAAGACCAGGCAGATTCGTGAGAGAGTCTTAGAACTATTCCTGAGAAAGGATGCATAAATGGAGAGTGAGGAACAGGTAGAGAAAAAGTGGTGTAGGTTGAATGCTGGAGTGGGGGTGTGGATGTGTTAGAAAGTGGAGGGCTGTCAGAGTGTCTATGTTTAGTTCTTTCCTGGTGTAATGAAAAAATAAATGATCACTAGTATCCTTAGTCTGATCAGAACTCAAGGGTCTGAATCCTCTGGACTCAAAACTCTTGATTTTGCTGTTTTCTCAGAGTCCTCACTCCTATCATGAGCTGGACAAAGGTTTAACCCATTCTCCTTTTAGTGATATTACCTAAAGACACAAAGGTGCTTGCAAGTTTATTTAATTAAGAGAAGACCAAGAATCTGAGTCTCTATTCTGAGTTGTTGGAAATTTGGTTAATTATTCACTCAGGACCTATGTGAGGACCAACATTTCATGTGATGCAGGAACCCTTTCTTAGTCATTCTGTCAGGTGGTATCCAGCCTCTGACTAAACTCTCCCCATTTGGGGGAGCTTGTGCAGTTCTAAGTCAGCTGCTTCTGTAACAAATACCTAAAAATGTAGAAGTACACTTGGAAGTGGGAAATAGAGGCTGAAAAAATTTTGAAGTATATGTTAGAAAAAGCCTAGAGCGTCTCAAAGTGATTTTTGGTTAAAAATATAGCATTATATAGCATTTTACTTGCTCTCTAGTTCCGTCCATACTGTTGCAAAGGGTAGTAGCTCCTTCTTTCTCTCTGCTGCGTAGAATTCCATTGTGTAAATTAAATGTACCACAGTTTTTTGATCCACTCATTTACTGATGGGCACGTAGGTTGCTTCCAGCACTTGGCTATTGTAAATTGTGCTGCTGTGAACATTGGGTGCATAGTTTCTTTTGGATTGGTGTTTATAATCTCACCTTTAACTGGAACATAATCAACAAAAGAAAAGAGTGGGCAGAATACAACCAGAGACATTGAAATTAAGAACAATCTAACAATGGCCAGAGGGGAAGGGGGAGGGAACAGTGGGGGGAAGGGTTTCCAGGAAACACTATAGAGGACACATGGACATAACCAAGGGGGAGGGTGGCAGCTGGGGAGGGAGGTGGGATTGGCTCGGGTGGGGGAGAGTGGTGGGGGGAAAATGCAGACAACTGTAAATGAACAACAATAAAGAAATAAAAAAAATATAGCATTAAAGGCATTCTTGTTTGGGTTCAGCAAGAAAAGAAAACTATAGAGAAAGCTTCTATCTTTTTAGAAAATGCCTGTGTCACTGTGAACAGAATGTTGGTAGAATATGAACAATAAAGGCTCTTCTGATGAGATTGCAGACAGAAAGAGGGAATGTGCTATTGGTAACTGGAGAAATGTAATTCTTGTTATAAAGTGGCAAAGAACTTGACTGAATTGTGTTCCAAAGTTTTGTGGAAAGTAGAACTTGTAAGTGATGAACTTAGATATTTAAGGGAGGATATTTCTAAATAAAGTCTTTAAGATATGGCCTGATTTTACCTTGCTGTGTATAGTAAAAAGAAGAGAGAGAGAGAGAGAGAGAGAGAGAGAGAGAGAGAGAGATTGATTGAAGAATGATTTGTTAAACAAACAAACAAAACCCCAGAACTGAAATGTTTGGGAAATTCTTAGCTTATTCAGATTGTAAAAAATAAAAAGTATATTCAGGAGAAAACATCTAAGGGTATGGCTGGGCAACCATTTCCTTAAAAAGATTAGGTTTGTGACTTATTTATTCAAATAGCCATTTCAGCAGAAGTCAGGAATAGAGATAGTTATACAGGAAAGGCCTATGGAGGACCCTCATGTCTGATTACTTGGACCCTCATGAATTACGTGGGAGGTCAACAGCATTTATGAGAATTATAGACTAGAAGTGCAGTCAGCTTGGACTGAAGGCGATGGAGATGAGGTGAAATGATGGAAAGCTGTTAGACTTCTGGGATTCTATAGAACTGATTGGCCAACAGAGCTATTTGGCTGTGAACATGAATACATTCTTCAACAAAAGGGAAGAACAATACCAAGATGATTCAGAAGTTTTTAGGGCTGTCATCACCACTATAGGCCCAAAGAGCCCAGACCCATGGGTGGGGCTGTCTCTCCTCAGTTTCAAAGGGCAGGACATGTCCTTCCTTTCAGGAGGTCAGGCTGCCTCATCCAAGGACCAAAGGTTGGAAATCCCACCCAGTGCTGAGTTGTCAGGGCTGCAGCCAGAATTGGGGGATTGGGGCCACCACACTATTAGACCTCTTCAGGCCTAGTAGACAGAGTATCAAGCCAAAAAGGATTATTGTAGAGCCTTAAAATCAAATGTAATTTGCCCTGCTAGGTTTCATGTTTGTTTGTGACTCATAACATCATTGTAAATTTTCTTTCTGGTTTTTTCCTTTTGGAACAGTGTTGTCTATGCTATGCCTGTGCCCCATTGTATTTTGGAAGCTGATAACACAATTGGTGTCACAGGTTCACAGCTGAAGAGGAATTTTGCCTAAGGATGACTCATACTGCAACCAAAATGCAGGTCTGGCTGCCTCTGCTATGAAAGCCAATACTTGAAACAGGTGCTGATGTAAAGGAAAGTAGTTTATTTTCAGATGCTGGCCATCTGGAAGATGGGGGACTGATGTCTCTAAACCCATCTCCAGGGAGGATGGGGGACTCACTCCTCAAAGCTCATCTTCACATCTCAATGGAGGCAGAGATTTTTATAAGGAGGGAGAGGGGAACAGAACAAAGAGGTCAAGGGAGGGGATTGAAAAGTTCTTTATGTGAAAACTAGTACAGTCCATTCTGGTAAGGCAAGTGATGATCTGATGTGCATCAGCCTGGTTTAGTCATCTTGGCTTTATGTCATCCTGACTTTTCATCATCCTGGCTGCACATCACCCCAGCTTAATGTCATCCCAGCTCCATGTCTTCCTGGTTTTACAGTTGAAAGTAAGCAAATCTCCTGGAGCAGGGATGCCTGAAGGTTGGAGTCTGTGTATTTTGAGATTAGTTCCTAGGATTTTTATACAAACATGCTGTTTATCTATAAGCTACATACTAGTCAGAATCAGCATTTACAGAAACAATGTCAAAAGAATGGTGGGGTGGGTTATAATTCTCACTGTCACAATTTTCCAATGCCTTGAGCCTCACCCACAAATGACTAAATGAGATTTAAATGGAATTTTATATTCAGGGTGGAGGGTGGAATGAGTTAAGACTTTGGGGGTGGTTAGGATGGTGTGAATCTGTTTTTGTGTGAGAAGGATGTGCATTATGAGAGGCCAGAAAGCAGATCTTTGTAAGCTGAATTGCATCCTACTCCCCACAGTTTATCCATTGAAGCCATAACTCTCAGAGCCTCACATAGGGTCTTTAATGAGGTCGTTAGGATGGTTGCTAATCCAACATAAGTCCTTACAGGAAGAGAAAATTTGGACACAGACACATACAGTGGGAAGACCCTGTAAAGACACAGGGAGAAGAGTGCCATGGAGAAGCTAAGGAGAGAAGCCTCAGAAGAAATCAACCCTGCTGGCACCTTAACTTGGACTTGTAGCTTCCAAAATTGTGAAAAAATAAATGTCTCTTATTTAAGCCACCTAGTTTGTGTTACTTTGCTATGTTAGCCTAGCAAACTAGTGCCCCCTTTTACATCATCTTCCCCAAATGCATTCCTGTGCTTTTATCTTGTGACCCCTTTGTTTCTTCAGAGACTACTGTTTAAGAATTATGTATGTCTATTTCTTTTTTTAAATTAAATTTATTGGAGTGACATTGGTTAACAAAACCATACAGGTTTGTATATCTATTTCATTATTTATTGTAATCTCTCTCTCTCTCTGTTGTTTTTAATCCTCACCTGAGGACATGCTTATTAATTTTAGAGAGAGGGGAAGGGAAGGAGAGAGAGAAACATTGATGTGAGAGAGAAACATTGATTGATTGCCTCTCATATGTGCCCCAACCAGGGACTGAACACACACCTTAGGCATGTACCCTGATGAGGAATCGAATTGAACCTGCCACCTTTTAGTTTATAGGACGACACTCCAACCAACTGAGCCACACTGGCCAGAGTTATCTGCCTATGTTTTTTAACTTTGAAAGAGGCTCTCCAAACCCATGTCAGATGGGATATGGAAGGTAGGAAGGTATTGAAAAGGGAAGGGTGCAGTAAGAACCTACTTGTGGCTGTTCCCATCTCTGCTCTCATAATTCTCTTTATATACATACACCCCCCCCCACATGATATTCTACCTGTATATCCCATGTGGTTAACACCCCTTGTTTGTTTTTTCTGAGCTTAGTTGAGACAGGTGAAAAGCTTAAAAATAATAGCAAATACTAACAACACAAATAAACAGAGGATCACTTGTCTTAAAAGAAGATGTTTTCTAAAACAAAGGTATGCTTATCCTCCTGAGGACTTAAACAAGGATGTCACCTGCCTTTGGATCATATCCATCCCCAGTGAAGAAGGAGTGGCTTTGTTTCTAAGTACAAGTTCCGTATTATAAGGATCCCACAGCCAGGTAACACATAGAACATCAGAATAATGCAGAATAGTTACAAACAGTAACAGGAAAGTTAACTTCTATATTTGCTCACTTGAGTGCATAAAGCATGAATAAGAAATATAAGCAGCCTGTAAGCACATAAAGTTTATTCTTATGCACAGAAGGTGAGATTATGAAAAATAAACTTGGTGTGGTTATCGGGGCTTTATTCCAACATTTCCAATCATCTACTGACCAGACATTTTCAAAATTCCAAATGAGGGTGTACAGCTGCATACCATCCATGAATTAGCAGGAATAGTACTTCCTTGTAGGACCCTGTTTTGCTCAGGGATCCCTCAAGGTCTTCCTTCCCTCCTGCTGCTCAAACCTGAAGTCTTAGAGTTATCTCTGAATCTCTTCTCTCACACCCCTCATGTAACTTTTTAAGAAATCTCATTGGTAGTTTTTTTATGAATATATACACAATCTGATTACTTCTCACCACATGCATGGCTACCACCTTGGTTATGAGACAACATTTTCCTTTTCTGGATTGCTGCAATACTTTTAAAATTGTCCCTCTGCTCCTACCTGCATCTCCTATTGTTCTTCTCATAGAAATCAGAAGCAATGTTTAAAACTACCCAATCTTGCCAATTCTCTGCTCAGGACTGTGGCCTTTATTCTGAGAAAAATTAAGAATCTTTCCATGACCTGTAGCTCCTGTGTGATCATAAAACTCAGCTAACAACAAAAAGCTCCTGTGGGTGTGGAGAGCATGTTAAATTTATTAAGTTCCTGGGACCAAAAGTAACCCCTACAATTTATTCAACAAAAACAAGGGAAGGCAGAATACAATTGAATAATAGCTCTAAATGGGAGAAAGAAGAGAAAGGGCTCTAGAAGTTTATTCCCAGGGAAAAACATCTTTCATGATTGAAGATGACTGAATGAGTTTGTTTTATAGACAATTCTTATTCTTTTAAAATTTATTTATTTTTATTGTTGACACTGTTATAGATGTCACACATTATACCCTTTTGCCCCCCTCCACCCATTCCCCCTCCCAGCCTTCACCACACGGTTGCCTGTGTTCACGGGCCAAGCATACATGCATATATGTTCTTTGGTAGATCTCTTCCAGTCCCCCTCCCTTCTCCCCTCAGACCTGTCAGTTTGTTCCATGTGTCCATGCCTCTGGTTTTATTTTGTTTTTCAGTTTATTTTGTTCATTAGATCTCACATATGAGTGACATATGGTATTTCTCTTTCTCTGACTGATGGAGTATGTCACTATTAGGACTGCACTAAAAGAAAAACTAAAAGTAGTTCCTTCAGGTGGAAGGAAAATGA
Organism: Macrotus californicus; assembly: GCA_007922815.1. Classification (NCBI taxonomy): domain Eukaryota; kingdom Metazoa; phylum Chordata; class Mammalia; order Chiroptera; family Phyllostomidae; genus Macrotus; species Macrotus californicus. The sequence continues at coordinate 8,333 of VMDR010014706.1, read as the reverse complement.
TCCAAATAGATATATAGAAATGTAGGAGGGAAAGAAAGGCACCAAAAAGTTAAATATGTGGATAAATATATATGGATATTGATACACAAAATGTAGAAAGACAAAAATGGAATTGTAATGAAGTTCTAATACAGGTAGTCTAATAATTCTAAATGTCCTAATATTCTAAAATTTATCTCTAGCTCAGTTATCTAAGCCATGGTCACTGCTCACTCCATGTGCTTCTCATCCCTGGCCCTGTGACATCAGCCTTTATCCCCTCAGAATGGAGTTAGGGGCAAAGCAAGGTATTTGTGGCCTCAAACTGCCTCCTTTATGTGGCTATTTTCTTGAATGCTCTGACTTCAAGCTGTACTCACTCTATAAAACTTATACTATCCATCATGCTGGACATGGCCTAGATTCCTGGTTCCTATGAGTATCATGCTGTTTGTAACTTAACAGTGTATCCTCTGTTTCATCGTGAACTCCCTTTCAACCTAAGGCTAATTTTTCTTTGTCTAGCTTTTGCCCGACAACAATTTTTCCCTCTTAATTTTTTGATGAGGTGCTCTTCATATAGTCTGTATCCTTTTGACCTATCTGTGTTTGGTTAATTTAGGTTCCAACATTAAATCTATTATATAGGAATTACACTTTATATTAACATCTCAGGAGATTAGATATATCATGGGGGTGAGGGGGATAGGGTGTCCCTGAATCAACTACCTCTGAAGGCTAATAAGAAAAGATAAAGTTAGGGTCAGGTTACCTCTGTGGGAAGGGAGTGGGTGTGACTGAAGTACATGGATCTCAAATTACTTAATAAAAAATTATGGGGAATTAGAGCATGAAAATTCCGTGGGGACTTTGGCAAAAATCAGGGCTTCATAAAATGCAGGAATTAAAGTGAACTGTAGGAAGAAAGATGGACCTTTATTATTTATACATGGTTGGTCATTGTTGATAAGTAATTACATTAATAGTGGTTTTCTCAATTACATAACTAGATCTTACCTTCACCCTTTAAAGTAGGAAAATGTGAAATTATCTTCACTTTAGTTATAAGAAACAGAGCATGACCAGAGAACTGCCATTCCATAGTCACAAGCTGGAAATCAATGTCAGCTCAGACCAACATATAATTTGTACACAAAATAAATCCTAACAGATGATCTTAGCCTGGTGAGGCTGGAGTTCCTGCCCTTCCAGGTCCTATCAGATAGGACTTGGTTACAGTTTACATGTTGTAATGAGACTCTGTTCCTTAGGAGACACTGCAAGGAGGGGTAGGGGTCTGCAGAGGCACATCAAAGACCAAGGTACAAGCAGGCGCTAAGTCAATGCTCACAGCTCTAAGGAACAAGTAATGACTCCTGGGAGGCATGACTAAGTGCTACTAAACATCGAGATTACATGGACTTCAGAGAATCCTAAGGGTGAAGCCCTGACTCCAGGGAGACCCCTTGTGCCAACACCCAGAGAGGAGTCCAAAGTCTTCCATGAGCCCCTGAGGTCCTCATCAGGTACAGCAGGGTCTGCTTCCACATCCTTGTGGGAGAAGAGCAGAGGTTTGTGGAGATAAAGCCAGCTGCCTCCTTCCCAGCTTCCTCTTTCTTAAACTCCTCCCACTGATGTTTCTTGAAGCAAAAGGACAGGGCCAAGAATTCTACCTCAGACAAAAGGCTGTGGTCAGAGCTGAACTAGCAGACACAGGAAGGAAGCGACACAGGTCTTGTGAGTGGGAGAGGATGGGGCAATCTTAATTACCTTCCACACCCAGTCCTGGTCTTAGGCATCAACTCCCTGCCTGCTCCCTATCTTGTTATTGCCTCTATTTTGGCCCCTCAATTGAGGGAGCATAAGTCTTGATGGTCCAACCCAAATGCTTTGTCTACAAACTCCAGACACTTCCTCCACTACAGAGGATTTTTGCCTTCTTTCTATGCCAAACACTCTAGTTCACTTCCAAAAAGCCTTAGCTGATTACTCCAGCTCGAATCCTGTCACTTCTCACCTATCATTTCTCCTCCCACCCCACCAGTATCCTTGTCCCATATAGGAAGCTTCTGCAGTAGTCAGGAGAGAGAAAATGAGGCCTGAACTAGGAAGATGCAGGGAGAGGTAAGGAATACATTTCTTATAGGTTCTTCTTCCACAAGCCACATCCTTGAAGGACCTTAGGTGAGTGACTATTTTCCTGTTTCTGGATCATAATCATTCAAATAAATTATCTTTCTGATACCCTCTTATGATATAGGTGTAGACTACAAAGTAGTGCCAGTATTAACTGAGTACTTTTTGTGCCTGGAGACCCATGTAAAGCACTTTTGGAAACAAAAAAGAAATAGATGAGTCCTATGATCTTGTGTGGACAGTTTGGCTTCTGAAACAGAGCACAAGCAGGATGAAACATTCACTATGAACAAGGTTCTGGCATTCTGGATATTTGGTAAGAAAGACTGGCTCTACCTACTCCCTTACATTCTCTGAGATCCTTATTCTGGGAAGGGTATATTTTTGATGAACTTCAACAGAAGTAAGGGCCATGCAGTGTTGGACACTCTGTATTTGGGGTAGAAGTTGGACAGAAGAGATAACTTTTTATTTGTGTGAGCAAGGGTGGATAGGTCACAGGGTGGTCACTTATGTTCAGAAGGTGTGGGGAACAAATCAGGGAGAGGTAGGGGCTCAGAGGCAAGATAAGATATGTTCATTTTTGTTGACAAGTGCATATTTACTGGGGGTGAAGCTGCAACAGGTATGCAAGATCATTCACAGTCATTTATAGACAATTATGTAGTGGGCACTATTCTTGGCATTGACAGTATACTAGGGAAAACAAAAAAGTTCTGCTGATACTGGAATTGTTCTCTACAGAGACAAAATGCTTGTTCCTGGCACAGATGAAGGCATATTAGTAAGACATGGAAAAATTATTTCCAATGAGAAGATGTTATTCTGATGCAGGTAACCAAAGTGGGTGGTCTTTCTTTGAACTTCTGTTTTGGTTGAATGTTAAATTGGAAGATAACCAGCTATTGGACCCTATAGGGAGATCTTGTGAACGTTGTGAGAAGACAATTTCCATCTTGGTTGTTCATTCTTCATTTGGTGAAATAGTCAACACAACATGTATGCTAGATGCTGGAAGTGAATAAGGCAGTCCCTCTACTCCAAGTGCCTTCACTTTACAATGTGCAGAGTGTTTGTGGTAAGATAGAAACTGGAGCAGCTCCTTTTAGCTGCTTAATCTAAAAAATTTGGTGTTATTTTTGACTGCCTTTTCTCTTATGATCTGCATTGAATCTGTCAAAAAATAATCCCATGGCACTTTTCTCAAATATATCTCAAATCTGATTGCTTCCACCACTTACACTGCCACCACCTTGGCTCTTAGCCAGTGTTCTCCCTTATTACTGTAATCGCCTTCAGAGTCTGTTTTTCTTTTCTTTTTTTTATCCTTACCCTTTCATGTTATTCTCATGATAGGAAGCAGAGAAAACTTAAAAATTGTCAAATATGTCCCTCAGCTCATAAAATGTCTTTGTGAGAGAAATGAGGAAGTTTTGCAAATTTCCTACAAAGTCCTATCAGGCCCTGTGTGATCTGGCCCCACCTTTATGAGCTCTTTAAATGTCTCATTCATTTCAATCCTTTAGCTACACTGACATCGTGGCTGATTTTTGAACATTAGTGATATTACTGTCTTTGAGTATTTGTTCCGACTGTTCCCTTTGCCTAGAGTTCTTCAGCCAGGGGAAATTCCCTATATGCGCTATCTTTTATACCTCTCTCACTTTTTTCTCACTCACTTTTTTGTTCTAGCCATTGCTGCGGTAACCACTTGAGTGCAAGTATAGCTTGACTGCACTAAACTCAGCTGCGCCTTGCCCTTGGGTTTCTCTGTTCCATTGCGTGAACACTGAAGGAGGCTAGCCGTTCAGCTATTCTGGGACGTGTGTGAATCTGTAAGTCTGAGGAAACTAATACTTTGGGTTCACCTTTGATGGGAAGTAAGCGGGAAACCAGTGGATAAACACATCCCTCTTATATCTTGCTTGAGCAGACAATTACTGAATTGCTTTCTACATGATATCATTTTTAGAATTTTTCAATTACAGTTTATATTCAAAATTATTCTGTATTAGATTTAGCTATACAGCATAGTGGTTAGAAAATCACATGCTTTACCGAGTGGTTCCCCCCATCCCAATGTTTAAGTAAACACCTGGCCCCATACATAGAGATTAAAATATAATTGAGTATATTCCTTATGCTGCAATTTACATCTCTGTGACTATTCTGTAACTACCAGTTTGTATTTCTTAATCACGTGGCATCGATCACACATTATCCAGCTTGAAGTGCAGCTTTGGATGTGATTGTCTGTGTTATTGTTTTACTCTTTCATCCCACCTTACTCCCTATTATAATCTTCCCCCATAAACACATTCATGGAATCCAAGATTCTGACTTTTAATGAAATGGAGCTAACATATTTTCTCACCTCATTCAATCTTTGTTCTAATTTCCTATCCAATGAAGCCTACACCAGCTTCTTTCTAAAAATTTCTACCTTCCCCTTCTTCTAAATCCAAGATGTCCAATTCTCATTACCCTTTTTTAAAACTACTATGTAAATTATTTTATTATCCATCTCAAACATTAAGAAAATCTGTTCACTAAGGCATCAATTTCTTTTATTTGCACATTTATGTTTAATATTTAGTAAAAGTATAACTTTTTCAATAAATCTGAATATATTTACTGAATGTTTTGTGAATATAAAATTGAACAAAGCTAAATATAGAGCCCTGAAGGAATTCCATATTTAGAGGTAGGGCAGATACAGGTGACCAACATGAAAAGCTAAGGAGATAGGGAACGATAGTATCATTGTACCCAAGAGAAAAGAAGGTTTCAAAAGGAGAGAACTGTCAATTCAGATATGAGTTGTTGAGAGGTCGAGTTGCATGGAAGCAGGTTGACTACAATGGCACCATCATCAGAGAGGTCATTGGCGGGCCCAGTGTAAGCAGTTTCAGGAAAGTAATGGGAATGAATTCAGATCGCAGTGTCCCATTACCAAAGGATATGTTAGGGAACTGAGACCGAATATAAACATTTGTAGATGTTTTCTGTGAAGAGAAGCAGAGATTTAAAGTAATAGAAGGAGGAGAATGTAAGATAGGAGGGACAATATTAACATAATGATTTTGTTCAAAAGTGACGTTCTAGGGAAGAAGAGATATGAATGACAAATAAAGTTCTGCAAACACTAAAGAATTACACGTAATTCTTTATACATAAAAGAAGATAATACATAGTCTCTCCATAGAACCTCCCATAAATGTTGGGCCTTTCTCCTCCCCACTTACAGAGAAGAAAATTGGAGATAAGTGATTGTGTAAGTTCATACAGCTTGTATAAATGGAAGTTGTGATTTGATCCAAGACCTTTACATTCTAAAACGTTTCTGTACCACATGGAAATAAGTCATTTTTCAATTTGGATATGCTGATGTTGTTGCTTATAAGCCATTTAGATGGAAGCAATAAAGTGTAGTTGTTTAGGGCATGGAATTGGAGAAAGCTAGAGCCCAAATTCAATTGTCTAACACTATCAACTCTGACATCTTAGAGATATTAGATTTCCAAAAACTTAATTTTCTTATATTGCAAAGAGACCAAACTTTTTCAGTACTTACTTTGTTCAGTGATATAGTAAATGTTTTAAATACAATATCTTACATAATGCTTATAAAACCCACATTTACTGGATTCTATAAGAAACAAGTAGCTGTGAAAAAACTAGGCAACTCCAATCTTTAAGGATTTGGAAGAAGAGAAAAGTGAACAAGAGAAGAGGAAAAGGTAAATGATTAAGAATGAAGGGCATTTGTCATGAAAGTCAGATATCAGTCTTGCTGAATATGAGAGAGTTTGCCTGAAAGGAAAATGAGGGAGCTAGAGGATGCCTGCAGGGAGAGCCACATGAATAGGGAGCTAAAATTGAATTTAAGTGGAAGAGACCCAGAGGAAGACGCTCCTAATTTTCTCATTAAGCTGGAGGCAGGGCTGTATGTACAGAGATTTGTGGATGGGGAAAGGACCTGGAAGATATATCCTAGAGCAGTTCTCTCTAGTAGAGCTTTCTACAATGAAGAGAACATTATGTACCTGAATGGTTTAATAGGGTATCACTAATCACATGTGGCTATTGGACACTTATAAAGTGTTAGCTATACCTGAGGTGTTGCATTTTTATTTTTTTTCAACAAATATAAATTGCCGCACATGACCAGTGAGTGGCAACCATATCAGATAATGTTGTGCTAGAGAAAATATTCAGATTATGCACTGAATAAGAGAATTAGAAATGGCAGGTTTTATTCAACTTATACAGGCCCACAGCCAAAGATTTCAGGATAGAAAAGTGGCTTTTGTGGTTGTGACCTTAGCTTGATTATCAGGTAGAATGTTAGCAATGTATGTTGTAAAGAAATGCATTTGTTTACACATAGGTCCTCTTCTTTTAACAGGATATTCCTGACATCACCTTGAACACAGAAAACACTACCTTGTCTTTATTTGTGCATGAAAGCTGTCTTGTGATATCAGTACTCATCATGTTTAATAGTCTATTTGGTCCATGAAATTCAAAGTTCCTTGAGAGAAGAAAACATGGCTTATACTTCTCCATGTCTATGAGGCCTAATAATTGATTATTTTTAAGGTCTAACAATCAGAACAATAAGACCTACTCCTCCCAATGAGGTACATACAGAAGGTGAAGAGGCCCATAAAAACTGACCAGGAGAATTTCCAGAAGCCATGTCAACCTCCAATATTACCTCAAGCCATCCAGCTGCCTTCTTGTTGGTAGGAATTCCGGGTTTGGAACACCTGCATGTCTGGATCTCCATTCCCTTCTGCTTTGCCTATACTCTGGCTCTGCTAGGCAACTGCACTCTCCTCTTCATTATCCGGGCTGATGCAGCCCTCCACGAGCCCATGTACCTCTTTCTGGCCATGTTGGCAACCATTGATCTAGTCCTTTCTTCTTCAACACTGCCTAAAATGCTGGCTATTTTTTGGTTTAGAGATCGAGAGATCAACTTCCATGCCTGTCTGGTCCAGATGTTCTTTCTCCACTCCTTCTCCATCATGGAGTCGGCAGTGCTGCTGGCCATGGCCTTTGACCGCTATGTGGCCATCTGCAAGCCACTGCACTATACCTTGGTCCTGACCCGGTCCCTCATCACCAAGATTGGCATGGCTGCTATGATTCGGGCTGTGACACTAACGACTCCAGTCTTTCTGCTCAGACGCTTCCACTACTGCCATGGCCCTGAGATTGCCCACTGCTACTGTGAGCACATGGCTGTAGTAAGGCTGGCTTGTGGGGACACTCGCTTCAACAATATCTATGGCATAGCTGTGGCCATGTTTATAGTGGTGTTGGATCTGCTTTTTGTTATTCTGTCTTATATTTTTATCATTCAGGCAGTCGTACAGCTTGCCTCTCAGGAGGCCCGCTACAAGGCCTTTGGGACATGTGTGTCTCACATAGGTGCCATCTTGTCCACCTACACACCTGTTGTCATTTCCTCAGTCATGCACCGTGTGGCCCGCCGGGCTGCCCCTCATGTCCATATACTCCTTGCTGTCTTCTACCTTCTTTTCCCACCCATGGTCAACCCCATCATCTATGGTGTGAAGACCAAGCAGATTCGTGATCATGTGCTAAGCCTATTCTGGAAAAAGTCTGTGTAGATGCATAATTTTTTCTTGCTCACTAACCTAGTACCGAGTGAGTGCTGAGTTAAGGAATAGAGGAATGTTCTCAAGTAGGAAAATTTTAGAGTCTCCATATTTGTTAATTTTCCGGTATGATAAAAATAATGAAGTCCCAATACCACTGATTCACCAATAGTCTGTCTGATAGCAGAAGTTTGACCTTCCTATTTTCATAGACTCATCACAAGAAACTTCCAAAGTGCTAATGTCATATCAGTGAAAAACAGTAGGAATCTTGGCTGAGGCTGCTGAACTCTTCATCCAGACTATGAGTGAGAAATTGAACTCCAAATTTTGTTACCCAAAGGCTAAAAACACATATAGTACTGAAATTAATTCCATATCTTCTTTGATAAATAGTTTTCAGCCTCTGCCACTCTTTAACCTACAACCTTTGTAGTGGCTTCATAGTTTGTCGGACAGCTCCTTTTCTAAGGAGACTTATTTCTTCCATTAGTCAGTTCCTTTCTGACCTATAGAATGGCCAATTCCTTTATTGTACAATTAACAAGAGAGTCTTCTGATATCACTTGATAAAAATTTATATTATGT